>JBCEWC010007480.1:0-21366 GCA_038996855.1 Solanum aculeatissimum | reverse complement strand
GGTTTCCTAATTATCCTTAAAATTAGGTGGCGACTCTAAAATATTAAATTATTATTTTTTCTTTTAAATTCTTTTATACAATTATTTTTTTAGCGAGTTGCCACGACGTTGCGCCTTCGGGATGTCAATAATATTCACATTACAAATGTTGAATTTTTTCTACCTTTCAAAGGCATCATCCATGACATCAACAAGTTAATTTTTTCCTATAAATAGGGAAGTTAGTCATTAGTTGAAGGCACCTTGAAACTTTAGAAATTCTTTCTCATTGTTTTTTTTCTTTCTATTTAGAGTATTTTGTAAGAGAGTTAGTGTTGAGAAACATTTGTGTGAATCTTTTTCTTTGGAGTGATCTTGTGAGGTTATTCTCTTGGGGTATCTGGGATTAATTAGAGTTTTATTTTTAATTTTATATTCTCTTTTGTACTCTTGTTTATATAGTAAAATTCTCCTCTCCGCTTGTGGACATAGGTCACATTGATCGAACCACGTTAAATTTGTGTGTTCTTTATTTACTTTACTTTTATCATTATCAACTCACTATTATATTTGTTATTATCATCATAATATTATTTGGCTAAATTTTACTTTTCTCGAGTTCCAATCCTAACAGAAAACAAGTTATTCCTTTTGAAGTAGAAAGAGTAATAGACTACAATTGAAAAAAAACGATCGAAACTAGTGAAAAATTGTACCAACCCAAAGTCCAGGGTATTGCCAAGGAAGAAAAAGTTGAGAAATTAACTTATATATATAGTCGTAAGTTCAAAAAGTTAGCTAATAATTTAGATAAATGGATTTATATACATACTATATACATTTTTATACACGACGTGCATTTATTTTGGAACGATATTAGTCCGCTTAGTAACGAACACAATTTACAGTATTGGATCCACCCTACATATTCTAAAAATTATATAAATAAAAAATTAAAATCGTATCTTAATTAAATTTTGAGTTAATGCTTTACGTTCTTTTTACTTTCCGCCCAATTTTGGATTATTTCATTATATGGTGAAATTATATATAATGCTTTTTGCTATGTGAAATTAACACCAAATCTAGAGTATCCATAAATTTCATAATTATATTTTTTTTTATCTGTAAATGGTTACAGTAATAGAAAAATTACCTCAATACATATATTATTTTATCAAATAATTTTTGAAATTCTCTATCATTTAAAAAGATTTCAAAAATTCCCTCTTAGATATATTCATTCCCTCGGATGTATCCATCCTCTCTTGGATATATAAATCTCCCCCCGAATACATTCTTCTCCTATGTATCTGGATGTTCTTTCTTCTCAGATACATCCCTCTGTTATGTATCTAGATATCTGATAATGTATTCAGAAATTCAGTAATGTATCTCAAATTTTATAAATTATAAGAGATTTTTGTAATAATAAACAAAGTAACTAAATAATGTAATTAGATCTTAACTCTATGAGATCTACGTAAGTTATACTAAAGTAATTAACATTTAAAAGTATATCATAATAATCAAAGACCTAAGTGAAAATTCATAGAAGATCAAAGTCCGTTTTTTTAAACAAGCATTTTTAAAATATCCAATGCCAGTCAACAAGAGCATAACTATGGACACTTGAGATAGTTAATGGGGATATTTTTATAAAAAAAGTAATTTATTTTTATAAATTATTAGTATATATTAAAATAACTAATTCTATCGTAACTTATTTTTAAATAAAATAAGATTAAGAATAAATTATTTGAAGATTAATTATTTTAAAATAACTTATCTCAAAATAATTAAGAATAAGTTATTCGAAGATTAATTATTTTAAAATAACTTATCTCAAAATAATTATCGCATTAATTATTATATATATAAGATAATTTATCTCATCATTATAATATAAATACAAAAATAAATAATTTTAAAATTATCTAATAACTTTTATCAAACGTAAAATAAAATAATCTTTCATTTTATTTGTTAATCGTTATACCTAATATTTCATCCCAAAGTGGTGCTATATGTATGACTTTCCTAAGCCTAATCCTAATCCTAATCATAATCATAATCCTAATAATAATAAATACAAATAATTACAAGTTGCAAAGCGTGGTCCGTGTCGGCAAAAGAACGACGTCGTACCTCTACTTTCCACTTTCAGATTATTTCTGGTTATTTCTTAAACCATGAAAAAGAAAATAATCAGAGATTGAAAGAGAGAGAAGACAGAAGAGAAAAAGCAAAAAGAATTATACATTTTCTTTTCTCAAACTCCATTTTCTCAGATCTCTTTCTTCTTCTTTATTCTCTCTTTCCAATACCCATTTTCCCTTTCATTCATCAGGCCATGATTCTTTAATCACATTGTCCTTTCAAGAATCACTCATAGACCCAAAAATCCAATCTTTTTCGTTTCTTGAAAGTCCCTATGTAATCTCTCTTTCTCTTTCTACTTCTTCCTTTATGGGTGCAATCTTTGATGGGTCATTGTTGTTTTCTTTGTTTAGTTTTTGGGATACTTCTTAATTTTTATGCCTTAATTACCTATTTTATGCTGTATATTGTGTTCTTCTTCTTTTGTGGTCATTCTTAGTTCTGTGTTGTTTTATTGACTCTTGTTTTGGTTAACAGGACATGGCATTGAAGAGGGGTTCATCTGGTTTAGGCACCCAAAGGAACAGAAGCGCTGGATCTAGCTTCCCAATTGTGATTCTCATATTCTGTTCATTCCTTGCTCCTTTGATTTTCTTTGTTGGACGTGGCCTATACACCTCTACTTCACTTGGTTAGTTTATATTCTCTCTTTAACACAAAATATTTGTATTTGTGGGGTTTGATTATCTTCTGTTTATATCACTACTGAAGATTGAGTGTGTTTCAACTTAGTTTGTACAAATTGAGAACTTGATTCCAATCTTGTTGGGATTGATTAGTTTCTTTCGTTAACTGCATACTTTCATTATATGTATTCAACCATATCTCAGTCCCAAGCTTATTGCATACTTTTGCTTTCGTTTTGGTGTAAATAGGAACTAGTAAATAAAGCAGAATCAATACTTTAGCCTTACTTAGCCTATAAGATTGGAAAGAGATTCTTCTGTGTTTTTTCCCTCACTTGTAGATGCTACAACAGTTCCTCAGTGCTTGCTTTATAATACAATCCCTTTCTCATTAAAAATGTGTTCTTTGTTAAATGCATGAGAGTACATTTATTTTAGGGTAAAAAGTTTGTTGAACTCTTTTCATTGAGTTCATCGATTTGGATGTTGGTAGGATTAACTAAGTCTTGTTGCTTCTAGTTGGAGACTAATTAGCATGAGTGGGACATAAGGTTATTGCCTTCATAATGACAAACTCACTCTGTGATTTGTGCACTTCCGGTCAAAAATTATACTTGTGCTATACTATAAAAGAAAGAAAGAAGATATCATACCCGTGTTAAAATTGCTTGATGCCCCATATTTACTAACCATCTCTGGATATCGGCTCTGAAGCATGTTGACTTGGGAAATCTGAAGGGGTTAAACTTCTTGAAGTGTTCAAGTGTGATAAATTTTTGGTTGGTTGGCCATTTCGGTTGAGAGTTAATAGATTCAGTGGTGGAATTTGATTTGCCTAATTTTGTTGCTCCGGTGATCTATTGACTTCTTATATGGGGTTAGTGAGTTCTAGTACCAACTCTCTTCTGTTGAGGGGTGGTGGGCTTTGGCTTTAATTCTCACTGTGTGGACTGTGGATATAGGATTTTTTTGTTGATGTGCATATTGTATTGATACCAACATGTTCCTGTTGAGGTTTAAAAAAAAGTACATTTGTTTATTTTAGTTGAAATCTTTTTAGTTGCACTGCATTAGGCAGATAATTATGATGATGTCTTGTGGACATGAATTTGGATTCTGATTTCAGATTTCCAATTTTGTTTGAGATCCAGAGCAGAAACTGCACACTGCATGCTTTTTGTGTTATCAATTTTAGATTCATTGGAGTTTACTGTGTACTGTATTGGTATTAGTCTGGGGGCCTAGAGCACTTGTGATGTGTTTCCTTTCGTTGGCTTTTTAGAACTCTCCTTCCGTCCCATTATATGAGGTTTTTGATTGGACACAGAAACTAAGATGTTAATTTGACTTATATATTATCTTAGTATGTGGAAGTAAATATTAAAATAATAGTTAAAAGGTTATTTTGATGGTTTATTTTCAAAGAATTGCTGGAGATTGTTAGATAAACACTTACCTTTTAGCAAATTGGATTCACCTTTGCGACAACCCAAGATAAAAAAGGGAAATAGTTTGTGATGGAAAGAGTAGTATGTTTCAAATGTGATAATTAGCTGGGTGGACTCAATACTCCTCAAAATAATCTTAGTTTAGTGCTTGAGTTATACATGTTCTAAATCAAAAACCTCTTTCTCCTCTTGCAATGAATTAGAACTTAGAAGTTCATCCGTAGCAAACAACAATGGAGCAGAGTAAGAATGAATGGAAAAGATATGCCTCTATCAGGTTATATCATTACTTTAAGAAAGTATTGTACTATATTTCTCTCCTCTGTGTATTTTAATTTTGGATATTAATGTGCTAGTAGAGGTTTGTTAGAGCATGATAGGTTCACACATGGTGCTTGACAAGATAGATTTGGTCTAGAAAACAAAAACGTTGTTAGTTATTCTGCTCTGCAAGGAACAGTAATCCATGAAGGAGAGACTGATACCACATTTTTGGAATTTGGAGAACATACGTCATAGTCTTGTATTCCATGTATATCCTCCCTTATCAAGATGTGCATCCATCAGAAACTTCCTTGTTGACATAGAGCATTGTGGAGTCCTAGGGAAGAAAGTAACAAAACTCTCTTGATTTGCTTAAATGGACAAGTAAAATGAATCATCTATTTTTGATATGGGGGCCAAGTAACATGAGACGTAGGGAGTATATATTAAAGTAACATTTTGAGATTGAGAAACTGAATCTCAGATATTGCTAACTTACTAATGGTATCTCAGAGTAGTAAGATTTTAAAACTACTTCATTGAACTCATTAAAGAGAAAGCAGGCCACTTACAATGTTTTGCTGGAAGGGGAGAGGGTTGTTCTTGTTGGTGGAGGGCTTGGGGTAGCCAACACTAGTCTGATTGTCGTTGATTGGTGTCTTATGAGTGAGAAACCTAAGGTAACAGCTGCATGAGTGGCTGTTCTCACTTCTAAATGGGTGTTTATTATTGTACTTGTGGGATGAAATATTCATGATGTAATTGTTACGAATACTACAGTTGTCTCGCATATTATTCTAAGTTGTCATAACTCAACTCATTGTTCTTCTGCAGATCATAATGATTTTTCAACCACTTCAAGTAAACAGGTAGGCTTTGCGATGTATTGCCCATCGATTATAATTACAGGATGCTGAATGTAGTTAAATAAGGAGAATTTTCATTCTGCTGCAGGATCTACATTGGAGAGAGAGGCTTGCCCTGCAACAAATCAAACCATTGTTGACAAAAGAGGCAAGTTTTCAATTTTTTGAATTTCGTTAGCAAGTTTAGCACTCTCCTTTTGATCTACAATGAGAATAATTTCTTACTCTCCAGTAATTATGCATACTTTTCAGGTGATTGACGTCATCAAAGCCAGTACAGATGATTTAGGACCTCTCAGTCTTGATTCTCTTAGAAAGAACAATTTGTCTGCCTCTTGGAAATTTGTTGGGCAAGAAACCGTAGCCAAGAAAAGTGCAGCTGATGCAAAGGTCTGGATGAACGTCAGGCTAAGCTTGGATTTTGTTACTAAAATTCATGTCCTGAAGAATAACGTGACTAGTAAATTACCAATTCTGTTATCTTTTTTGATGTATCATAGGGAAATAGGCCAAGCCAGATAGCTGCTGCAGATTCCAAACCAGAAATCACCAGAAGCAAACGTGATAGTCCTGTTGATGGTAAATGGCTTGTTACAGATCTTGGTGATAAATTTAGTGCCTCATGCACATATGAATAATCAAATACTGTCTTTTTTTCCAGGGGATCATTCCCAGTTTCTGGATTCACCCGCTAAGTTGGCCAGAAGGGTATGTAATCGGCTGATTTAGACTCACACAAACTTTATTTACTTTTGATATCAGCGTTTGGAGACTTGCCTTGTGTCTATGAATAACTGAGTTATAACTATTTTTTTCTACCTTCTCTGCAGCAATTGCGAGAGAGAAGACGTGAAAAACGTGCTGCTTATTTAGTGAAAAGAGACGATGATGTGAGTGTGAAGCTTGAAAATGCTGCCATTGAACGCTCCAAGTCAGTTGACTCTTCTGTGCTGGGAAAGTACAGTGTATGGAGGAAAGAAAATGATAATGATAACAGTGATTCAACAGTGCGTTTGATGCGAGATCAAATGATAATGGCGAGGGTGTACATAAGCATTGCAACAATGAAAAAAAATCTTGAATTGGCCCATGACTTACAGGCTCGGCTTAAAGAAAGTCAGCGTGCATTAGGTGATGCAGGCTCGGATGCTGATCTAACACGCAGGTGCTTTTTCTTGATTTTTTTGCATGCTTGATCAAGTTGCTCTTCTCTCTGCTTCATATAGTGGTGAGTAACACATTCATGTTCCCCTGTTCAATAGTGCTCATGAGAAAATGAAAGCTATGGGCCAAGTGCTATCTAAAGCTAGAGAGCAGCTCTATGACTGCAAGCTTGTGACAACGAAACTGAGAGCAATGCTGCAATCTACAGATGAGCAAGTCAGAAGTTTGAAGAGGCAGAGCACTTTTTTGAGCCAATTAGCTGCAAAGACCATACCCAATGGGATTCACTGCTTGTCCATGCGTTTGACTATTGATTATTATCTCCTTCCTCCTGAAAAAAGAAAGTTCCCAAGAAGTGAGAATCTGGAAAATCCTGATCTCTTCCATTATGCCCTATTTTCTGATAATGTTTTGGCTGCTTCAGTCGTTGTCAACTCAACTATCGTGAATGCTAAGGTAAGTTCTGTTTGATATTTCGGAGACCATCATCCACATTTGCCTTTAAAGATTGTTGTGTCTGACAGAAACTCTTACTTTCTGGATGGTTACTTGCTAGTGCACTATCATTCCTTCAATTCATGATAACAATCACCAAACATTAAAAAAAACATGCTATAGTTGGGGTACTGTTGAATATATTTCACTGCCTTGCATGTTTCTGTAGTTCATCTCCTATATTATTTACTTTAATGAAATAGCACTATGTTTCTAGTGGGTTTTTGAAGATGTGAGTTGATATTTTGCAGGAACCAGAGAAACATGTATTTCATCTTGTAAGTGATAAATTGAACTTTGGAGCTATGAACATGTGGTTTTTGTTGAACCCTCCTGGAAAAGCTACAATCCATGTTGAAAATGTTGATGAATTCAAGTGGCTTAATTCTTCATATTGTCCTGTTCTGCGGCAGTTAGAATCTGCTGCTATGAAAGAATACTATTTCAAGGCTGCTCATCCCAACACCCTATCTGCTGGTTCCTCTAACTTGAAGTACCGGAACCCCAAATATCTTTCAATGCTCAATCACCTAAGGTTTTATCTCCCTCAGGTTTATCCGAAATTGGATAAAATCCTTTTCCTTGATGATGACATTGTTGTGCAGAAAGATTTAACAGGATTGTGGTCAGTTGACCTTCGTGGGAAAGTGAATGGTGCAGTTGAAACCTGTGGTCAGAGTTTTCATCGTTTTGACAAGTACCTGAACTTCTCAAATCCTCATATTGCTAGAAACTTTGATCCAAATGCCTGTGGGTGGGCATATGGCATGAACATGTTTGATCTTAAGGAGTGGAAGAAGAAAGATATAACGGGCATTTATCACAAGTGGCAAAACATGGTAAGAATCCTTGTGACCTTTCCATCCGTCTTACTTTTACTTGGTTTTTTTTTTTTAAATTTTAGCTCTAACTGGTTTCATAGCACATCAAGTATGTAAAATGACATATGGACTAGGCTTGATGTTTCTCCTTCCTAAATTGTTCTTTTACGCCATGCGGATATTTATTCCCCAAAAAACAAAAACAAAAAATTATTTATTCCCAGACCCCCATATTTCCTTAATATAGAATTATTACTTGATATTTGAGTTGTTTACTAAATTGGACTTTGGTTCTGTACTACCTTTGCATTTAGAATGAAGACAGGGTCCTCTGGAAACTGGGAACTCTACCTCCAGGTCTGATCACATTTTACGGGCTCACACATCCACTAGACAAGTCGTGGCATGTACTCGGTTTGGGATACAATCCAAGCATTGATAAGTCGGAGATTGAGAATGCAGCTGTGGTACATTACAATGGTAACATGAAACCGTGGCTGGAGTTGGCAATGACAAAGTACAGGCCATACTGGACCAAATATATAAAATTTGACCATCCATACATGCGTAGCTGTAAACTAAGTGAATGAAGGTTCCGTGAAAGCAGCAGTACATGAGTTGATCTACTCTTCTGTGTGACCGGACTGGTCACATACATACCTATAATTTGATTGTGGCCGATGAGAGCTCTTCTATAGCACATCTCCTTGGCGCAAATGTCACCTAATTCTTTATTCTTCTCCTGTGAGTCAAAATCTTTTCATTTTAGAGTTTCGGCTTGCTGTGATCTCCTTGTTCGCCTGTAACCAGTCCCCCCTGTCCTCTACTTGGAGCTAATGCTCAATTAGGTACACAAAGAGTTTGTATTCTTTGAACACAACTGAATTATATTCTAGAATCAAATCCAAGTATTAACCAAGTTTCTGTCAGTAAAGTTTATTCTATTCTCGACTGAAAAACTTAGCGTGGGATATTTTTATCCTTAATTCGAATTATATATTGTGTGGTGAACGTACAAAATGCAAGACAAATTTGTCTATTTATTTCTCGAATCCAAAGTGCAAACAGAATTTTGGGGAGTTGAGCAATGTGATATAAAGTATAGTCTGCGATATTTCCTTGTCTTTCGGAAACAACCTCAACCTCTCTATCTCTATGAGATAGTGGTAAGGTTTGCCTCCTTCAAACTTCACTCGTGGGATTCCATTGTTGTTGTTTGATATAAAGTATAGTACGTGTTTGCATATGTCACGTCTTCTACGGTTCAGAAAAGTTACAAGAAAAAAACAGGAAGCTAATGTGAGGGGGAACATGGGCTGTTACCCCCTTTCTATTAACTAGTACAAGCCACATGTGTAAAGTTACTGCTCTACCATTCATGTCAAAGGGACCAAAAGGCCATTTCCTGAACACGAATGCAAAACTTCAATTTCTGTGTAAAAAATTTTCTAATAATTTGATGGTATAAAATAAATTTAAACTCTATATAAGCACACACATGAAAATGAAAAGTCGATGCATCGAAGTATGACTTGAAAGAAGTTGATTGATTGATAATTGTATGTCCAAGGATAGTGATTGAATATATAGGCAGACTCTTGAACTTGTTCAATCAAAGTTAACAATGATGAAATTGGAAAAAGGAGAGAGAGATGAGAAATAAATAGAAAAGAGAATAAATTAGGGTTAAATAATAAGAAAAAAAATATTATTACCATCACATTTTATTTTTTAACATTTTCACGCACCCAAGAAGTGTGAAACACACAATATATGGCAGATCAGACAAGTGTATTTGATAGACACATTTTATCAAGTGTTGAGAAATTCAATAGGAATATGATTAATTGAAGTGCCTATGAGAAAAAATCGAACAAAATTTGTTAGTCGACACCTAGGTTATAGTAAGTAGTGATTGGACAATAGCATATGTACAAATTGAGAGGACATTGATAAGCACTGGTGTTTTTTTCTTCAACTAATATATGGTTATCCCATCTCTCCATCTTTTATGGAGACCATTTTATTGTTCAAAATATCTTTCTAAAGACTCATTACTACACTAATTATATATCCGTATTCTCGGTGAAAATTTGAAAAAACTAAAATTTATCAACTATGAAAAAGTATATGATGTTGTTGCTTTTTTTTGCCCCATATTTTACGAGTAAATAAAAAGATGTTATATCAAGAGTATTTATATATAAGAAAATACGGAGGTACTGAGTTTGAAATGCTCATTTTACTTGGTACATGTTTGGGCTTATGATATGGTAATTTCAAATTCTCCACAAAGTGGGATTTGAGATTTTAAATTGTGATTTTAATTATATATATTTTGTAAAAGAAAAAAAAGACCCTCATTTTAAATTTTTGAAAAGAAAAATCCATCTTGACGTGAACAGATTATTCGTATCATGTAAAATAATAAATAATAGCTAGTAATTATTATTAGCGTTGACTAGTAGACCTTTAAAAAATTATGTGTATCTGAAAATTTTGTAATCACAACCATTTATTCATGAAAGGAACACAAAGATATGAGATTTACCAATGAAATATCTTAGGATCAAAGTTAGGATTTGATATCATGTTTATGAACTATAGTTTGTCCAATTAATAACATTATCTAAGAATTGCCAAAATTTTATAGTTTTTATAGCTTACGAGATTTTCATATTTATAAAAAAAAACTAACTTAAAAAAAAATTATATGTCCAAATAAAATTCAATTTCATATCAAAGGTAATTTCAAATTATATCCAAAGAACCTTATTTTCCAAAAATAAAAAAGATGAACGTATTAGCATTTGCTTTTCCAAAGACAAAATTCTTACACAAAAACAACTCCATTGTAACTATGAATTCTTTTTATAAAAAGTTACTTTAACTTATATTTTTAATTTCAAAGTTATTCAATTATGGATTCTATTATCAGAAAGTCACTCAATTTTATTTTTTCACTACTCAACTATCAATATTTTACACTCAAAATCACTCAATCTATTTAATTAATTCTTATTTTAATCAATATTTTAAAAATTAAAAATATATCCATTTAAACCATTTAATGATCCGTCACTTAACCCCGCCCATTAAAAATATAATATGCGCTCAATTATGGAATAGTTGAGTGCATATTATATTTTTAGCGAGGCAGATTAAGTGAGACGACTCATTAAATAGATATATTTTAAAATATTGGTTAGAAATAAAAAAAATTAAATTGATTTAGTGACTTTGAGAATAAAACATTAATAGTTGAGTGACTTTTGAGTTAAAAATCAAAACTGAGTGACTTTCTGAGAAAAGAACCCATAATTAAATAACTTTGGAGTTAAAAATGAAAGTTGAGCTACTCTCTGTGAAACATCTACTCTGAATATAGTATGACCATTGGCATTTTCATGAAAGTACTTATAGGATATACTTTTTTTTTTTTTTTGACAACAACTGTCATACGAAAAAATATATTTTTTAATTTTTTCATATTTAATTGATGAAAAAAAGTAATTAAATGGTATCTTAAAAAGTGAAGAATATATATGGAAGTTAGTGAGAACGACGCAACAGTGGCAATATTGTTACTTACTTTTAGATTCCAACTTTTCACTTTGCCGACTTCTCCAATGAAACTCACTTGTCTTTTTTACCTAACACTTACACTTAATTAATCACGACCAACTTCCAACTGTATATATATAATTACCCTTACTAGGAAAATGATATGTCACCTATTTATTTATTTATATATATCAAACAAAGTAAGTTTTTGGACAAGATTGGGTTTATTTTGTAGTTATATTCTTTGTTGCTCGATCAATATTTATATTGGAATTTAAATTTACAAGGAATAGGGTTCCGTTTGGGAGATATAGATAGTTCTCTATCTAGTAATTTTTTTTCATATTAAGATCTCGAACTTCAAATCTCTAATTAAGGAAGAAATGATCTCATCTGCTTCATCACATCCTCTGGTGGTTATTTCATAGTTGTATGGTGTATATCCACTAACATGAATGTAAATAATTTTTTTGTACAATTTAACGTGTTGTAGAATAGATCATGTAGATTATTAATTTTATTTATTACTATACAAGTAACTATCTTTAGTTACCTTTAAGGTTGACCATATAAGGATTCTTTACCTCATAAATATTAGGGATAATAAAATTAGTCAATAAAAATATAATCCCCGACTCATTTAAGTTTGTCTTCAAAATACTTTCAAGTCTCAATTGGGAGAAATTTCACTCACGCACAAAAGTTTAAATTTTTTTCCAGGTAAAATGCATGTCCAAACATAACTTCAAAATGTATGATCAAACGAGAGATAAATAGTCTTTTGAAAAATTAATGATCTACTCATTTAGTAACTCGTGTGTATTTTGATTAGCCAAATTGAATCCAACCCCATCCATTAGACATCCTAATGAGTACATATAAGTTGGACCCTATAGGATTTAAATCCTAAACAAATACTTGTACCTCTAATTCTTGTTTCTAGTCCCTTCCCCTATATATAGATGTTACAACATGGTCTATTAAGAAAAAGTGCATTTCAACAAACACTCTTCCAATGATTTCATCATCCTATGCAACAACAAAAACTACTACAACAATGCATGATGAATCACAAGTTGATCAAGAAACATCTCTTGTCTTTGATTTCCTTAAAAACAATTCAAACATTCCTCAACAATTTATATGGCCAGATGATGAAAAGCCATGCCCTCAGCAGCCACCACCATTACATGTTCCTCCAATAGACTTGAATGACTATCTCTCAGGTGACCCCCTCGCGGTCTCCAATGCTACTCGCCTTGTCAATGAGGCATGTCGAAAGCATGGCTTCTTCCTTGTCGTTAACCATGGCATCGATTCGAAGCTTATCAATGAAGCTCACAAGAATATGGATTTCTTCTTTGGAAAATCTCTTGTGGAGAAGGAAAGAGCCAAGAGAAAAGTTGGTGATTATTGTGGTTATGCTAGTAGTTTTACTAGTAGATTCTCTTGCAAACTTCCTTGGAAAGAAACACTTTCTTTTAGATATTCTGCTGAGTTCCCCCATTCAGATAATATAGTCCAAAGTTACATCTTGAATGTCATGGGCCAAGAGTACACTCATTTTGGGTAAGATAATTTGCTTCTATATTAGCAAAAATGCTTTTATTTGATGTGCATTATTATTCTCCAAGTTTTACTTTATAAATGAGCATAATTGTTACAACATACTAGCAATATTTCAAGAATTACCTTTTAGTAGAACACTAAACACTATGCATGTCATGTGTGTGGCACAAAAACTGATCTGGAGTAGATTTTGAAGACAGATGTTCAAAATTTGATCAAATTTCATGGCAAATAGATATTTGATATGATGAAATTTCATGGTGCTAATTTGTGAGACATAATATAAAGTTTCCTTAGATACAAACTAAACTTATGCTATCAGTGTGGGGGAATAGGACAAAAGGTCAAAATTATTGATGTGTCACATTTCCATGTTGGGTTAAAGTAGTAATTAAATATGTCACTTCCTTCAACTTTTATCTAGTCTTTTCTTACTAGTACATGTTTGTAACTTGTAGGGGTGTGTACCAAAAATACTGTGAAGAAATGAGCAAGCTTTCCCTTAGTGTGATGGAGCTGCTAGGGGAGAGTCTTGGAGTGGGAAGAGCCTATTTCAGAGATTTTTTTGAAGGGAATGATTCAATAATGAGATTGAATTATTACCCAATTTGCCAAAAGCCTGATTTGACTCTAGGGACAGGACCTCACTGTGATCCTACTTCCTTAACCATCCTTCATCAAGATGATGTTGGTGGTCTTGAAGTCTTTGTGGATGAAAAATGGCACTCTGTTCCTCCAAACACTAATGCTTTTGTGGTCAACATTGGTGATACATTCATGGTAAGTAAAGGGTTTAACTCTGGTACATATTTTAACTTGTTGTCGTAAGGGGCGGAGCTAGGGTTCATCATTCAGCAAAAAATTACATTGTAAAAGTAAAGATCAAAATTATTTTTTGTTTATAGTATATGATAGATGTTGGTTGCTAATCTTAGAAATTAGGTGACCTGATAGTGTGAAAATTACAGTTTAGAATAAAAGTAGATAGGAAGGATCATATTATTGCTTTCACAAGCACGCAACATTACAAATGTGTAACTCAATAACATTGACAAAACAAGCGTGAAAGTACATATTTATGGTCCCAAAAGAACAACATGAGAGACAAAGGCATGGGACTGTGACCCCTCATCCCATTTGTCCACTATATATTTGGTGCTAGCTAACACAAAATGGTTATACTAACTAAACATGATGTAATGTATTACTAATAAAGTGGCTAATTTGGAATGTGAAATTATTATCAGGTAATGTCAAATGGGACATACAAGAGTTGCTTGCACAGAGCAGTTGTAAACTGTAGAAGAACAAGGAAGTCATTGGCATTTTTCCTATGTCCAAAGCAGGACAAGATAGTAAGCCCACCAAAAGAGCTGATTACTAGGAATCCACCAAGGAAGTTCCCTGATTTCACATGGCCACTTTTTCTTGAATTCACTCAGAAACATTACAGAGCGGACAAAAATACTCTTGATGCCTTTGTCCATTGGCTTCGACAAAAAACCTCATAATTACAACTACATATCAACTTTTATTTATATTTGTACTCCTATGCTTTTGAACTTTAGTTTAATCGCAATTAAGTAGTTCAGCTATCTGAACTTTCACTTTGTTGGTGACGCTTCAATTCCTCACATTATTCAGCTACCTGAACTTTTGAACTTTTCTGTACTCCAAGAGAATCTTCTTGTAACATACTACCTATGATTTGAGCAGCTAGCTTATAGAGATTATATAAGATTATCAACTTATGTATATGTGGCTTTTAATTTCATCTTTTTCCTTTGTCCCTTTGGTTGAGTAATATTGCCATATGTGGTGTCAAAACATTCAACTTTTTTCTGATATGATATAAGCCTGCAGGACAATTGAATGATCATGTGAAGGAGTTTGTACATCATAGACAAGTTTGTACATGTGTACTAATTGCAGAGTCATTTTAAGTCTGTCAACAATTTTAGTTTATCTGTGACACCTAAGATAGAGGGCGGACTGATAAGAATGGATCCCAGAGAAGGACTGACAGGTTTTTAGGCGGACAAGAAGTGTAAATGATATCTATAGGAAAGAAAGAGAAAAAGTGAAGAGTTTTATAAGTTATGACATACGTTTACGTGGTGCGTGCACATTTAGGCGGAGTAGACCAAGGAACAAATGTATGAGATATGTTGCGCCAAGTGGAAAATACGTGCCATAGACTTAGATTGTGATCGAATCTTCCAAGAGTAACCTTCTTCATGTCAATGTCCTTCATTAGCCAAAAGATTCAGCACATTTAATTTGTTTGCGTCCCTTCAATTTGTATAATAGTGGCTTTATTTGCTTCCAACAAATACTTTGCATAATAACCCTACAAAGTTGTAGCTTCATCTTACCAAAATATCTCAATATCATTTCTAAAAGCAGTACTATCTTCAACTTTAAGTCTTAACACTGCCAAGATGCCATCAGTATTCAGCGTTTTCTAGTAGTTCAACGAGATCTGTTTCCCACCATATGTTTTCCCAGTTAGCTATTCGATGAAAATGCCAATGACAAAAAATCACATTTTATAAAACAAATTACTCATTGTTTCACGGTGTTAGTGTCACTATAAGCTATATGCCAATAATGTACTAGGGTGAAAACCGTACATGGCTGCTAATTGTTAAAAAACACGGCCAAAAGGTTTTCAAATTAGCTTGTGGGTGACATAGTCCCTATCCTATAACCTATGTCAATAATGTACTAGGGTGAAAAATGTACATGGCTGCTAATTATTACTTCCTCCAACCCATTTTACTTGACATTTTTTGACTTATCACGTTTAAAATTTGTGATCTAAAATAATTCTTATAAATTTGTATTTGTGTGGCTAAGAATCGTTTCATTAAAGGTAAAATAAAAAAAATTTAAAATTCTATTATTTTTAATTAAAGTAAAATGAATTCTTTTTGAGATGGAGAAATTGCGGCATAATGGAACAGAGGGAGTAAAAGAACATGGCCAAAAGGTTTTCAAATTATTTCCTTTTTCTTATCAAATTGGTTATTTTGGGTGTATATATCAAGTGGGGTTGAGGGAGAGGGAGTACAAACAGTGCTCATCTTGTCCTCCAAAATTGATATTCTCCTCCCTATATGTTTGGGAAAAATACTTACCTCCATCCATGTTTAATCGATTTATATTACTTTACCATAGTACATTATTTATTAAAGTGAATATATTAAATAATCATAATTAACTAACATATGAAGATCATAAGTTCTATTTGTTCATGGACACTTTATGTCTAAAGCGCAACATTTTTCTAACTCTCATGATGTACTTCTTTTGCCATTGCTCCTATGCGACATTTTATATCGTATGTGTAACCAATCTGCTATTAGGTGTATGTATATACATGACAGAGAGATATAATAGAGAACGACATGAATTATATTTCTATTTTATTTTTGAAATAACAAAGAGAAGTCATAATTAATCAAGTATTATATTATGCTTTCAATCAAGTAGTGGGAACTTCAATATTCCATGTGTCCAACCCCAATGAAATGACTTAACTTTATGTGTTTAAAAGCTAAAGTTTGTGGTGAAAGCATCTTGAAGATTGCAGCATATATCTTCTCTAAAAAGAAAAAAGGAAGATGAAGTCGTTGACAAGAAATTTCGAGATTAGGAAGATGAAAAAGTTCCACTTCAATTCCATCATCTGAATTTGACTACATAAAAACAACTTAAAAGTTTGCAAGAGGGCCATTTACTTAGTTGCTTCATGTCACACAATATTCTCCAATCTTCAATTCACCAATACCATCACACATATACATATGCTTTAATAGTGTAATTGACACCTATTGTTTGCTTCACCAAGTGTTATGGAATGAGGGTTTGTCTTAGGTCAGCACCCCTTATTACCTACCAAGAATTAAGTCTATCAGTCCTTCTCCGTGACCCATCCTACATTAAGTCTATGATGTACTAAGCAATCATTTATATTATAATGAAATAATTAAGGTTTGTTTTGGATGGAGTTGAGTTTGGTTCAGGTATGTTAGACACTACAATTAAGTTATATTATAAATTATTAAAAAGAAACAATATTGCATGGGAAGTTATCCTTAAGACAAAATGCATCTTCCTTTATTTAGATTTTTTGTACCTTGATGATATAATGATTCTATAAATTACTAGTTCTTTCTACCTTGATATAACATAATTATTTGGCATATTCCACTTTTTGATGTAGACCAACCAAATATGTCCTCTTTTAATTTATGTCTCACTAATAACGTACTTCATTATCCACCTTTTATTTTCAAGTGATTTCTTGTCTCAATATAATGGACTTTAACTCTCTCAAAGGATACTTTCTTTTTGGAAAAAAAATAAATACAAAATTTTGAATTTTTTTCATCGAAAATTGTAGATATATTTTTGATGATCTTTTTCTCAAATATATATATTTGACAGATTTCTGATGGAAATGAACATCAGTACCATTCATTAAAGAGAATAAAGAAATGGACTTTGGTTGTCGTTCAATCTCAAAAATTAGTATAATAAAAGGGGAGGAAATGATACTCTTATCACCTTTTTATCTGATGACGTGGGACTCTTCAATATCCACCTCACGCTCGATCAGGACTGGATATCTTGAGCATGGCAATTTACATTTGCCAATCAATTAATTTTTAAAAATTAATTATATGTTCAACTAAATTAAACCCGATAGCTTTGATCCAAAATTCTAAGAAACACTGATGACTTAAAATGACTAGAACTTCATAACTCTGTTTATAGAATGCAATAAATGGATAATCCTAAAAGATAAAAAGCCAATAAGACATGTTATATGCATGTGTTGAGAAAAGGATTGGCATTAAAAATGGACAAACTGCTTGCTATATATTCATTGTATCATATAAGTGGTGCCACAACAAGTACAACCCCAATAAAGTGTTGCCCCCAATGTCCAATTACTTAACAGTATGTGAAGATGCAAATAGCTATTGTGTTAGGGTGCTTTCCAGGAGAAATGCATTAACTAATAAAGTCACCTTTTAGATGGCAAATTTAATTATTCTAAGATATTATTATCAAATGTTTGAATTTCTTTTTTCTTTCTTTTTTTAAAAAACTACTATATGCATGGGAAACAATTTTTTCAACCAAAATTATTTGGTACATTTTATTTGGGGCTACACCAAGTTAATTATCTTCCCACTTTATTTATTATTGTCTCACTTTTATGGAATTTGTCAATTGTTTACAAAGTAATGGATAAAAAATTACTTAGCAAAAAGCCTAGGGTGCTCTTTCATTCAATAGCTGCACATGTCTGGTCTGATAGTACTTTTTTTTTCGTTTTTTAAATTCATTTTGAGGCCCGATTAATCTGAATGATGATAATTTTTTTTAGAAAAATGAGAAAATAAGTTAGAAACTAACTTGTTTTTTAGGAAAATTCACCAACCAAATATAAGAAAATAAGTTAGAAATCAACTTGTTTTTCAGAAAAACTTTTTCTAGGAAAATATTTTCTTCCCTACCAAAAACACAACCATAGAGTTTAGGTCAAAAACTATAAATCCACAGTTTCCTCAAACTTAAAGCTGTTGTTAAAAGGGGGAAACATTAGGTAGAAAGTAAAATCAAGACTTTGGAGCAATTCACTAGCTAGAAAAGCTTGACATGCCAAAAAGTGAAACATATTTTCCAACTTTTGTTTTTGTTTCTGTTGGCTAACCAAAGAAGACTAAAAACATTAATTTGTTTATGACAAGGACTAGTGAAGAAACAAAAGTTTTTTTTCAGGCACTATGAATCAATAAAAAATTTATACTATGGAATATATTTTTTTTCCTTTCATTTCTCATCGAATTAGCTTATTGAAAAAATGCACGGTGAAAATAGATTCTTTCAATTTGTTTTCATATGAATACAACAATATACCTAGTGAAATACTATAAAGTAAGATCTAGGGAGGATAGAGTGTACGCATACCTTATTACTACCTCGTAGATACAAAGAGTCTGTCTTCAAAAGTTTCTTAGCTCAAATGTATCAAATCCAAGTAAAAAAGGAAGAAAACAATAGATATAACACAACGGTTAAAAAAAGAGCAAAGTACATTCTAAAAAAAAAAAGTCGCAAAATAATGTGATAATCGAAAAGCAATAATAATTCAACTATAATATATGACATGACTAGTCCTATGGCAAGCCCTAAATTGTCACAAGGCAAGACAATATTCTATCTCTACTATCCTTCTACTTTAATACGCGGTCTCCATTCCTTTCTATCTATAGTTATGTCCTCGATACTATGAAGTTGTGTTATATCATATCTAATCACTTCTCTCTAATATATTTTTCCGATCTACTCCTACCGTTCTGCGTACCCCTAAATTCAACCTCAAAACATTTGTACACCTTCTCTGCACATGTCCAAACCATCCCATTATCAAAGGAATTTTGAGATCCTCTCAAAATTTAGCCTCAGTTTCCATTATAAAGAGGAATAAAAATCTTACGGGAAATATGACCGAGCCAGTGTGACATCTACGTATCCCGTTGAGACAAGAATCAGGTCAAATGTAATTCCAAGATTTTTTAAAAATTAATAAAGAGTTGGACATGTGCAATAATTCAGAAAAACAGACAAGTAAAACTGCACATACACTTAAACTAATAATGTCAATTTTCATGAATTTTTTTAGTTTTGACATGGTATAAAACAAAGATGAAGATGTTTGTTTGTAACTTTCACCAAAGAGACAAGAATTAAGACAGACAAAATGACACACAAAGAATTACTACAGATTAAAAAATTGACATACATATAAAACATATTGTTTTTATTTGATATGCTTTGATGGATCGAGGAGCGGATCCATTTATAACGTAAGTTGCAATAAACGGACACATATATACGAAATATAAATTATATATTCAAAATATTTGATATCGCAATATCGTGTCACTCCTATAACATGTTACTAAGAGAGAATAATTTTTAAAAAAAATAAATAATCTTTGAATATAAAAAGGTGTCAATCTCTTTAAAATTTTTATAAATAGAAAGAAACAACTTGCATGAGGTCCTACATGTTTTCTTTCCTGGGTAAGTAAAATCCTTTTAAATGGCAATGTCCCTAAAAACCGGTCACTTTTGTCCTAATCTTTAAAGTGTATGTGGGAAAAAAATAGGGATAATTACGCCCACCGGTCGCTGATAAATATTATTTATACAAAAAATAATTTATTTTTTTTAATTACAAAATAATCTTTGGCTGTTTGTTACAATTTTGGGCATTCAACTCTCGTTATATAGGCATGTATAGTCAGTGTATATATTTTTGTATCATAATGTATATTTAGTGTATAGTTCATGTATAAGTAATATACAGTGTATACTTTCTATAACTATATTGTATAGTTTCGCTGATTTGGAGCTATTTTTTATGTAAATAAAACATAAGTCACTTTTTTTTGTAAACTTTTTACTTTCTTGTATATATATGTAATTTGCGCAAAAAAATATTTTATACTTTAGAGAACTAGTATAACATTACCTATTTGGATTTGTGAGATTTTCTTTTGTCTCAAAAGTTAGTGATAAAAAATTTATAAAATTCAAAAAGTATAAAATTTGAGACCACCAATATATATTTATGAGAGACATGAAGAAGTCGATCACATAAATAAATAATTTCGTATTCATGAACTTTTTGTGAGGTTACAAGTCAAATTCTATCTCATGTTTTAATTAAATATCTGTTTATATATTATTCAATCTTACGTATGAAACATTATTATATTATTTAATGTTTGGATAAACTTATATATTATAGATTGTGGTATGATATTTTCAACCAACAAGCTAACTTGACCCTCAAAAAAAATATAGGAAACTGCAAATTAATACCCTTCTACTCTACCAAATAACTTTTATTTTACATCATACTTATAAGGTTATAACAAAGGGGAAATGGTCAAAAATGTCCTTGTACTATCAGAAAGGATAAAAAATGTCCTCAGTTTATACTTTGAGTCATTTATGCCCTTATACTATCAGAAATGAGTCAAAAATGCCCTGATACTAATGGAAAGGGTAAATATTACAAATCCCATAATTTGGGATAATAATCTCGGTTTATCCCGACCCTTTTCAAATTTACAAAAATCCCTTAAAATGTCGCTTCTCAGGATTCACTTCTAAAGCATGATTCATACACGCCGATTCATACAAATCAGTTGAAATAAAAACGAAAACTGATTTAGATTCCTAAATTTAAGCTGAACAAATTTCAATCAAACTCAATCCCTACAAGTCTCGCTACCCACAGACAAATATCTTCTTCTTGCTTCATTCCTTTATAAGTTGCAATTTGCGTATTCTGGCAATCTTGGTTCTTATCTATTCGAAA
>JBCEWC010007479.1:0-20098 GCA_038996855.1 Solanum aculeatissimum | reverse complement strand
CCCCCCCCCCCCCCCCCCCCCCCCCCCCCCCCCTCCCCCCCCCCCCCCCCCCCCAACCAAAAAAAAAAAAATCGTTCAAGGCTAAAAGCAACGTTCGATTACGTTGAAGTTAGAATAATGCAACTATAGTTGTCGTCTGACGAAATTAAGACAACATTTAGTGTTTGAATTTTTTGTTCAAAAAGAAAAAAAATATATGAACAATATATATATATATATATATGTATGTATGTATGTATATATTCAGTATGCAAAATGTGCATGTATATATATGTGTGAAATTAATACTTTAAGTCTAGTCTTCAAAAAAATAAAGTATTTCGACAAGACTTTAAGTAGGGGACATTTGTAATCATATAAATTTATTAGAATATAAATTTTATAAAATGGTTCAAAGTAGATTAAATTCAAAATATATTAGTCTAAACAAATATTATGGATTAATATAATTGGTTAATTAATTAAGTCCAATAAAATATGGATTTAATTAAAAGCCCATGACATGCCAGTCAAACAAAGAAGCAAACAGGATCACTCCATGTGTCAAAGTGACATAACATTCTCATCTCAATCAAAATCCAATAAAAATATATCACATGTGCAAGTGATGTGTTCCAACCAATTAAATATCACTCTTCCTGCGCCATGTCATCTTAAATCTGATTGGTCGGAAAAAAGTTTGGTTGTATAATGACTCCTCTATTCTACAATTATATATAGGGGCCCTCATAATTCAAAAAGAAAGGAATCAAGAATTCTAACAAGAAGCTAGAGAGAGCTCGTGGATCAAAGACCGCAAATTTCTCTACAAAGTTCAAGAATTCAAACACTCAAGAATTCAAGCATTCAAGTTCAAGAACAAGCTTAAAAGCTCTAGAACTCAAGATCAAACTCAAGAACAAGTCTAAGTTTCAAGATCAAACTCAAGAACAAGCCTAAGTTTCAAGAACAAATTCAAATTTCAATATCAAGATCAAGAACGAGTTCAAAGTTCAAGAACGAATCTCAGATTCAAGATCAAACTCAAGAGCCCTTGAATTTTACACTTGAAAAGGCGAATCAGAGGATTCATAGAGATTGAAACACTCACATACTTGAAATAAAATACTATAAATTGTTGTGATATTTTCATTCTTGATTATTATTTTCTTGACGCGAAATTTTATCGTCTACAAATTTTTTTTTTAATATGTGTGCATTATCACACAAATTCAATTAAAATGAGACACAGTGAGTATTATACACTTAAGAATTTATAAAGCCATTGAAGTACCCTGTTAAATAAAGGGACAAAAGGATCAGAAATATATTGTCATAGAGCATCAGTATGACCAGAAAGAAACACTTCAATAAAAAAATTAAGAGGAATATTCTATAAAATAAATAAATTTTAAAAACCAAACTTGTTAATTTTAAAATGTAGGGAATATCCACTAATGTATATTCAATTGCACTTCTTTTTGCCTAGGACCTCACGTAGTGAGTGCACTACCCCACTATTACTTGTCTCTTCTACGTAATACTTTTTCAATTCAGCAAATTAATTGATTCATTAAATTTATTGTATTTTCGATAGGATTAGAGAAAATAATATACTATGGAACGAATTGAAGGTTGTAAATCTCCTAATTATTTGAGAGATGATGCAAATAGGGACTAGGTTGAAGAAGATTATGAGTTATGACCATGTACAAATATTAAAATTTGAGCTTTTCACTTGGAAATTGGGAATGTTTATTAGTTTTATACCAGTCAAAGAGCAAGATTGAATTATTGATTCCATCAACATTGGTCATAAATATATTAGGGGTCATTTGAGTGTTTGGGCAAATAAGCAAATACAGAAGAATCAACCTTTGATAAACTTGAAAAAGATGACCATTATCTAAACAGGAGGACAAAGTTTAAAAAATAGCATGGTATCCTAAGTTATCACATTATTATTTGATTGTACACCAATTTTTGTGAACAGGAAAAGAAAAGGAGCCAAGCACAGTTTCATTACACTGACACACATGTACCAATCAATATGTGCAAAGGTTTTTTCCATATCGCCCACACAAATACAACAAAAATCCATTGCTTGTCAATGTGTCATGTAGTATTGAATGGTGAGAATATTCTTAAATCTAATATTAATACTTCTTGGCATAACAAGAATTAGCATGCTACCCCCAAATTCTACGATTTGGTACATATCACATGACTCACTTATAATTGACTCATATCTTTTAAATCAATTGTTAGGTAACTACGAAAAGATTCATTTTGTATAATGATATTAATTTGATGTGATTGTATCATTACTTTAATATTTTATCTTTACTTATTATTGAATAATTCTATTTATCATTTAAGCTATTTTTTCATAGTAATTCTACCCGTACTCTACAACTTCTTTTATGTATATCACTCAAATTACGAATGTGTGACATTATATAACAACGGTGAACAATATAATTTATCCAAATATTATATTAATTAAAATAATATAGTATAATACGATATAACACAATACAATACATTAGTATAAAACTAGTGTAATAATTAATCAAAATGCTTTTTTTTTTAAAAAAAAAGGCACTTACAATTATTTACACACTTATAATTTAATAATAATCTCATTAAATATAAAATAAAAAAGATCTCCTTCACATGAAAATAAAATAATATTATAAATTGAAAGGAAGAAAATAAAGAAATTGTTTCATAAATGATGAAAATCTTGTGGAGATTATTTTTTAGAGTCCGGAACCAAAAAGATATAATTTTTTAGAGAAAAAATCAAAATGGTAAGCAAATATTTTATGAGACCAAAAGGGCAAAGGCACAGGATCTGTTGCGCCTTCCCTTTAAAATTTAACGTCCGTTTATAATGTCAGAAAAAGCTTCACAATAAAGGTAAGACGCAACACCTGTTGCGCCTTACATGTCAGAAATTATTTTTTAAAAAATTAAATTTTATTTTACTTAAATTGACAAACACTCAAATAAAATAAAGAAGCACACGATTGAGTTTATTGGAGGAGACATCAACCTACTCTTTCCCACACCCTATAAACCTACTTCTTCATATCTTTTTTTTTATTATTTAAATATTCTGACATATTGAAACTTGAAAGTTGAAAAAGTAAGGCAGGAGAGTCATACGTGAGCGTGATGCATTAAATTGAATTTTTTGTTTTGATATCTAAGTAAATTAAAACTTGTTTCAAGGAAATTATTTTAAAAAAAAAAAATTTAAAATTGTTTAACTAATCAAATATGAATTACTCCCTCCGTCCCATTTTATGTGGCACAATTTTCTTTTGGTACATCCCAAAAAGAATATCACCTTAGTCAAATTGTAAATAATTTACCTTTAAAATTCTCTTTTTACTCTTAATGAAATGATTTTCAGCTACATAGATATCTAAGAATGAGTTTAGACCACGCTCACGTATGACTCTCCTGCCTTACTTTTTCAACTTTCAAGTTTCAATATGTCAGAATATTTAAATAATAAAAAAAAAGATATGAAGAAGTAGGTTTATAGGGTGTGGGAAAGAGTAGGTTGATGTCTCCTCCAATAAACTCAACTACGTGCTTCTTTATTTTGTTTGAGCGTTTGTCAATTTAAATAAAATAAAATTTAATTTAAAAAAAATAATTCTGACATGTAAGGTGCAACAAGTGTTGCGCCTTACCTTTATTGTGCAGTTTTTTCTGACATTACAAACGGACGTTAAATTTTAATGGAAAGACGCAGCAGGCCTTATGCCTTTGCCCTTTTGATCTCAAAAAATATTTACTTACCATTTTGATTTTTTCTCAAAAAAATTATACCTTTTGGTTCCGGACTCTTATTTTTCACTCTCAAGTCTTGAAGCAAATAAACATTATAGTTCAACCCCGTAAATCTTTGTTTCTCAAGAAAAAGAGGAAATGAATGTAAAGTAGCATTCAGGGCACACATTCCGAGGCTAATGCATTCCACTGTACAAGATTCCTCCTTTCTTGTTCTTCTCCTTCTTCTCCCCATTTCAGTATGGTCCCTTTGCTTAAAAAGTTGAACTGTTTTCTTTGAATGGTTTCCATTTCCATCTCATTTTCCAATCGATTCAGGTTAACTTTTTATGGGCTTAAAGATTACTATTTTGTTTGCTTTCGACTCTCTCCTCTGTTTTATAGCTTTACTTCAGCTTCTGTTGGTTTCATTTCTTCGGCTGAAGAGGTGTGATTAACGAGTGTTCCTTTATCTTTTTGCAGTTTTATTATATGGGTGTGAACCCCTTTTTGCCGTTTCGTCTGTTTTGGATTTGGTGTTAGGGTTTTAGTGTTTTTGGTGGAGAATCTGTGTTTTCTGTACTGAGAAAGGTGGAAATGTTCAATTCAGTTAAGTGGGTTGTTTGATTTTGGTTTATTTTCTTGTGTAAATGGGTGCGGCAAGCTCAAAATCTGAGAGGAGTGAAGCTCTGAGATTGTGTAAAGAAAGGAAAAGATTTATAAAACAAGCAATTGATTCTAGGTATGCATTAGCCGCTGCACATGTTTCGTATGTTGAATCTTTGAGAAATATAGGCATTGCTCTTAGGAGATATGCTGAGGCTGAAGTGTTGATAGAATCATCTTTATCAACTTCAGCTACTGAGCTTGATAAAACCCCATCACATTCTTCCTATCCATCACCATCACCATCTCACATTGGTGGGGTTTCAGATTCTCCTGTCTTAAATGGAAGCCCTCTTTCACCTCCTATTGCTACTAGGTTGAGTTACATGAAGTCTGCTGGACCTACTGCTGTCACTGTTAAGGTGAGTCCAACTTCAACCAATATGTATGTTGATGATGTTGATTACTCAACCCCATTACCCCCACCCCCACCTCCAGATTCAGGGTCTTGGGATTTTTTTGACCCTAGAGATAATGAGAGCTTTAGGTTTGTCACACATAATGGTAGGCAATTGAACTTTGATGAACTTGGTGAAAAAGATAATGATGGTGACAATGGGATTCAAGAAGAGTTCTTGACACCTAAATCTGAACCTAGAAGTAATGGTCATGGTAAATTGGAATTTCATGACTCTAGTTCAGTGTTGCCTAAGAGGGCTGAGAATAATAGTCAACAAGTAGCTGATGGGGAGGCCAAAGATGTGAGCAGTGAGAAGAAAACAAATGGTTCAGTTGGGACTACGAGTGGTAAATCTGTCTTGCAAGTATCTGGTTCAATGGGAGACAAGTCTTTAGTGGATGAAAGAGAGGATCCTTCAGAGTTCATTACTCATAGAGCCAAAGATTTTCTTTCTAGCATAAAGGACATTGAGCATCGATTCTTTAGAGCATCTGAATCCGGAAAAGAGATTTCAAGAATGCTCGAAGCTAGCAAAATCAGAGTTGGGTATTCTGAGGCCAAAGGTAACTAACTGTCAATAAGAGACATTAAGAAATGCGCTTATATTGCTTACTTGGTTTTTGCATTGTTGTACCTACTGAAATTCACACGTTTTTTATTATCTATGGTCAAGTTCTAACACATTCTTTCTTCAGGAAAATCTTCGGTGTCCGCTTATTTGTCTTCTATGGGCTCAGGTTGCTGCAGAAGAGTGGGTGAAAATATGTCTGGTGGTAAGTTCATTGAACAAATTAATAAATCATTTTTCATATAAAAGTTGCCAATTTGGTTATTTTATTTAACCTAACAAAAACAACCTCAAAAGAGGAAACATAAATCTAAATTCAGGCTTTAGAATGCAGAGTTTGTGATTCAGAACATAAATAAATTTCTCTGATTGGTCCGTTCAATACATACAAAATGTACTAGAACAAGAAGTCGGAGTTTAACCACTCCCATAATCAAGATCAAATTATATCTAATCTTGTGCTATGATCAACAAGATGTTTGTCCTACTTCATCTTTGATCGTGAACATTAATTTATAACTTATATGAACCGATAATTTTAATCTTCCGTGTATGAGTTAAAACACTCCATACACAAAATTATCTACAATATAAGTAATGGACACACATATATGCACAATGACCTATTTAAACCAAGACTTTATTATAATAATATAAATAGTCTTTACAAGGGATTCAAAAATACTATAATACAATTTACATAGTTAATAGTATATCCCAACAGTGGGCTGAGACCGTGAGATCTTATGCTCAAATTCCAGTGGAGACAAAAACATTAGGTAATTTCTTCCCCTTTGTCCAAGCCTTGGTGGGTAGAGGTACTTGGTGGTTGTGTTGGCTGGCAGGTACCCTGTGAAATTAGTTAAAGTGTGCGTAAGTTGGGTCATACACCACGATTATCCAAAAAGAAGTTATAGCTTGTGACAACCATGACTTTAAATCATGGAGTTTTTTTTTAATTTGCACCGGGTGTCCAAGTCTCTTAGAGCCCCAGCTAATCTCGGGGGTGCACAGATCCTCGGCAAGGAGTTTCCCGCAAGTGCACCACGGTTAATTCAGGTTTTACCCAGTCCGATGACCCTAAAAAATTGTTTGCACCCAGTGAGTTTCGAACTTGAGACCTTGAAAGCGAGCAAACCCCAAGGCTCACGTTAATTGCCATCAGGCCAATCCCTAAGGTTTTTTTTTATTAATCTATCTTAACCTTTGATGGTGTAGGGAATCTTAGGGTGTTAATTTGATATGTGAATACTTAAAACTTGTGAGTGTTTCTAAAGATATTATTTATAGAATGGTTTCAAATAGTTACAATATCACAAAAACAACAAAAATATAGGGATTTAATCACAACTACCTATTATCGTTACTGAAAGCATAAATGAGTGTCAAACTTGTTTGGAGTAATGTCGGACAAAATTGATTGTGGAGTAGACGATTAAAGAAAAATTGATTATGGAGTAAGATTTCTTTTTTAATAACTGAGGTGTCCTGGCCAACTTTTGCACACCTCGACTAATTCCATGGGATACCTGCCACTTCCCACCACCAACGTGTACCAGTAAACTTTGTCTACCAAGGCTAGGACTTGTGGGATGAAATCAACTAGTATTTGGAATTATGTAATTCAAATTGTGTTGTACTTCATAAATTTTCTAGAACAGCAGCACTAAGAATGAAACCAGGCTTTCACAAAAATCATTTGCTTTCTATATTTTAGTTAATCAAAGCATCTCTACTCTTTTTTCCTGTTCATTGTTGTTCTAATACTCTTGTGCTATGCAGAAGCAGACCATGTTACAAAGGTGATTATCTGGAAGAGGACCACATCCTCAAGATCATCTTCATCGAGAAATCCTCTTAATAATAAGGATGACAATGATGATAGTGGAAGTGATTTTGTTGAAGATTTTTGCATGATAGCTGGAAGCCACTCATCCACCCTTGACAGAGTTTATGCTTGGGAGAGGAAACTTTATGATGAAGTGAAGGTACTGACCTAAATATTTAAGTGTACTGATTATTTCGAATTGCATTGGTGCTGGACTAGCTCAGGGAGCTTGAGTTTACAGATCAAGTAACTCAAATATAAATAAGAGCTGAATCTTCAAATCTTAAGAAGCAGACTTCAACATATGGTTAATAGAGTAAAATGCACCATTCTTTTTTAAAACAAAAAAGGTTTAGAGGAAAATACCGCTGAATTTGAGATTTATGGATAATTTTAGCAGCCTTGATAAAAATACTATAACTTTAGTAGCTAATGACAAAATAAACAAAGTAAACTGAGAACATAACAGGTGGTGAAATGACCCTTCAATTGATAACTGTTATGTTCAACCTAGATCATTGTGCACCTCGAGTAATTACACGTGTTCCTACTACCTCCCACCAGCCAGTACAAGTACCAGGTCCACTAATACTTGGACAGATGAGTAGAAATCACCTATTGTTTTTATTTTGACTGGAATTTGAACCTGAGACCTAAATTCTAAACCAACTTAATTGACCTCCTGGCCGCAACTTTGATGTCGGTCATCCTAAACTTCACAATGCGTTAGCCTATTGACTGCCCCTAGGAGTATTAGCTTAGGGATGAAATAGCTGCATTGCTGTATAACCAGAAATCTGAAAATACTAAGTTTATGAGAAAATCCAAAAAGAAGTTACACTGGAAGAAAATGCTGAAATTTATCGGACTTTTTTCTTTCTTTCTGAATTTCTCTGTCCTCTTGGCGGACCACAGAATTTCATGTGTGCCTTCTATCTTGTTGACAACAGGCTTTGCACGTGAAACACCCTTTCTTCCAACTTTTCCTTTTTTGACAAAATTCTATTCTGCTTGAGGTGTTTGAGCAAGTTTCTTTTATGCAGTCTTCTAACCTTAACCAATAACCATCATAATGATTAAATTATATTCATTATCATTGAGCTTCACTTACGTAGAAGTCCATCACTTGTTATCCTCCTCAATGATGTCAAAATGTATCTTCCCGCTGGTGCAATTGTGGCTATGGGACTGCTCTTTTATAAGAATCCCTTTTTTGTGTGTTTTTAAAGACACAATCTGGTTGTCAACAAGAATGTTTAACAGGTTGTTTTTGTATCCATAAAAAAAGAATGTTTAACGAGTTATGTTTATAAAGTATTTGGTTTTAGGTCCATGTTTTACTACAGTACTCCAAACTACCAATCTGTCCTGTTTGCTTCAGTTGCTTTAGACTGTTAAACACTTCTTTCAGAATCTGTTCTGGATGATCAGGAGCTCCATTTACTCCTGTTCTCACTAGTGCCAATAGACAACAGCCAATTGAAGAATGTTTCTTTCTGCAGAGTGGGTTCAGGAAATTTGTATATATCAATCGGAGGACATAACCATGTGGAAAACAAGACAGGAATTCTGAAGTGTCTCTTAGTATAGATACTAATATTGATAAGATACATTTTCCTTTTGGCTTCTGGTCATTACATAGCTGTGTTGTACTTTACCCTCATCACTGTTCCTGAATTGAATCTTGAGGAAATGAAGATGAACTATAGAACCTTTCACAGGCATGCCATTATTGTGGTAATTTTAGAAGACAATTCTCTTTTTTTGTGTGTGCTTCAAAGCTCATTTGCTCGTCATCCTATTTAACTTGTAGATGATTGAGTCAATCAGGAGAGATTATGATCGGAAATGTAACCAACTTAGGCATCAATTTGCCAAAGATGTTAGTGCCCAAATAATTGACAAAACACGGTCAGTGGTGAAGGATCTCCATTCACGCATCAGGGTGGCTCTATATTCAGTTGATTCAATATCAAAACGGATAGAGAAAATGAGGGATGAAGAGCTGTTGCCTCAAATTTTGGAACTTATCCAAGGGTAAGGATAACAAATGTTTTACTCTTCCTGTTATTGGACATATTTAATTTGAGGAACTGTTTTATTTAAACCTCATTTCTAGGGTCATCTGTCCTTGCACTTGCCTTGTATATTTTCTATATTATACTTACTATTAGATTCATAATACATTGGCTCTATGCAGATTGGTCAGAATGTGGAGAGCGATGCTTGAATGCCATCATGCTCAGTATATAACCATATCTCTAGCATACCATGCCAAAACTTCGGCTTCAAGTCCCCAGGGTGACACTCAAAAGCTGATTATGAGTCAGCTGCAGGATGAAGTAGAGTGTTTTGGCTTGAGTTTTGCCAACTGGATTAACAGCCATACTTCATATGTGGAAGCTCTTAACAGCTGGCTGCAAAACTGCATCCTACAACCACGCGAGCGAACCAAAGGCAGAAGAGCATTTTCCCCTCGACGAGTTCTGGCACCACCAATATTTGTGCTTTGTCGTGACTGGTCCATTGGGATTAAATCTCTGCCTTCTGAAGAGCTTAGTGATGCAGTCAAGGGCTTCTTGTATGACCTGCGGCGTTCAGTTGGACACCACTCCGAGGAACTGGAAAAGAAAGAAACTACTGCTGAAGCAGGAAGTGAAGACTTGGAAGCGAAAGATGAAGAGAAATCATCAAATTTGAATTGCATACACTCAAGTTTAACAAGGGTTCTTGACCGTCTGACCAAGTTTTCCGAGGCTTCTTTAAAGATGTGTGAAGATATCAAGCAGAAATGCGATACAGCTCGAAATGCATATCTTAACTATCGACCAGCACCAAGATCCTTTAGTATATGATTGCATTATGAAAATGAAAATATGTACTGTAAATCAAAAGTGGCTTTAGATTTTATGCTCTGTCTTTTTGGTGGAAGATAGATTACTAATTTAACTGAAAAAGTAGGCTCTTCAATGATTAAATATCCATTCTATTTGCGTTGCATGTGCTTTCAAACCTAGGTAGTGAAGGTGGAAACATTTCATCTTTTGTTAAGCTGACAGTTTGCGTTAGCAGTCATTAAAAACCCTACCAATTGGTTAGTTGACGTTCACCATAGTCTATGTATAGTTTTCAAATGTCTGTTTATGCTAAAATCATTTCTATTACTTGGATTTTGTTTTCGAAAAATAAATTGTCAATTGACCAGTTGATGTCACATGATCAAAATATTGAACTCACTAGTATGTTTTAACATATTTCTATCCAACGTAAATGAACGTTATCGCTCTTCTCAAGGTCAGTTTTAGCAAACACAGCAGCTTGTGGAGATCAATTTGCAGGGTTGCTACTTTAGAAATACAAAGTAGGTGTGGCCGCGAACTGGTCCAGCACTGGAAAATATAACAAGTTCATATGGTCATATGCCAAAATAAATGCAGAGAGTTACTGCTGTAGTTGTCTGTCAACAATATGAATTTAATAAGCTTGTGAATGTGTATGTTTCACTCGGCAATTATACTTCTTCTCTGTCGTGTTTCTCTTTTACATGTTTATTAAAATAAAAATTAATTAAAAAACCTTTTGACTGTCTTACTCTTATTTATATCGTAACATATAATCTTCGAATATTTTCTCTAATTATATTTCTTCCTTTAATTAAAGGATTTTGAAAAGAATAAGAATAATCCTATTTCTACATGGGATAGAGATTATTTAGAGTCTGTGGCTCAAGAATCTTTAGAAAATGATTTGAAATTAAATGTAAAGAGAAAAGCTCAATTACTACAAATGAAAAAATTATAATTAATTTTATCTTATATTTCTAAAACAACAAATAATTAAAGCATACTATATTTAGAAATACAACGAATAATTTGAAAGAGAAGATGTAGGCAATACAAATGCTTGATGTAAATAGCACCCCTTCAGATCTGATTTCATATTTAATGTTAAAGACAAGTACATCAATTTTCACCTATTACAACTTGTTGACAACAGTGAATACAACAAGTATTCATCAAGCTTGCTTTACCAAAGATAAAAGTGATACAGGAAGCTTGACACTAGCATAAATAATGGGATACAAAGTATACTTATAAGGAACCTCATAGCTAACCTTCAGTACTCTTTTTCCCTCCTAACCCACCATCCCAGGACCATGGGGAACTTCTTGGACTATGAAAATCAAAGGAAAAAAAAAGTACAACTTACCCATTTCTGTTAGAAACTAGAACCCAACAATCTGAGTATACTGTGAATAAGCTTCTGATGGAGTCTGCACACCAATTGGAGCACGCGTAACATAATCTGGAAGATCAAAGGCATCGACAAGTTCCCTTGCTATATTCTTAACTTGGAAGCATAGATATTCTGCTAGCTTGTGAATTGCCTGTTAAATAAAAAGTGGATTGTTCAGGCATAGAAGAGAATCAACTTGACTAGAGGGCGTAAACTGAATGAAGATTTATTACTTGCTCATTTTACTTCTAAGATAACCATATTTGCCAGTTGCCATTTACTTCATATGGTTATCCTAGATTCTTTCAGAGAACAAAACTACTATATACGTTGAAAAGCATCATCAAGATAGAATAATCCTTAAAAACCATATCAACTGCAAAGCTGCAATTAGATACAGATGCTCACATGTTATACTCTTGAACATTTTAGTTCATTTGGTGTTAGATTCTAGACATCATGATGAAGTACAGTAACTAATTTTTCCAGCAAATTTTCCCTAGATTCATACCTTAGCTTTGTTAGGGGCCACGTAGTCCACATTGCGGTAAGTACCTATGTCGTTCCAGATTCTATCCAAGGCATAGAGATCACACACGAGTTTTAGGGCAGCACGAGAGCTTTCATCAGGACAACTGCAAATAAAAGAGAATTAGATAAATACTAGTTGAAGGAAAGAACCAAGTTTCTCAAACTGTTATTAGGAAGTACTTTTTAACTGCTTCAATGAACTTTTCAAGGATGAACGATTCAATATGAGACTCTGCAAGCGTCAACAGGTGATTTAAACATCTATTCCAAGCACCAAATCCTCCAAGAGTCTTGGAGTGCTTCTGAAGCCGGATAGCTACACTTTGCAGCAATCTTGACGTCCGATACTGGAAAAGAAGCAGTTAGAGCATTAGTTAGATATACAATGCTGTTATATGCCAATATGTTCTGTCGTCATATTGACCACAAAATACTCACCCTAAAAGCATCCAACTGGAAGTTAGGATTGCGTAAGTGATCTTCACTTTCCCATCTAGCAGTTACTGGGTTAGGCTGAGCAAGGTAAGAATTCATGGATTGTCTTAGGTAGTTCCATGTGACAGTGAGCGTCCCACCTTGGAATTTCTCCCTGTACTGCTTCAACAGAAGACCGGCTACCTGGACCATAAGAACAGTCATTATACTCCGTCCCTTTATTATATTTTGCTAAATAATTAAGAAACAGAACAATTCTTTTGGTATGCAAGAGGATATGGACATGAAATCTCAAGTCCCAACCTGCTGCAGAAGAACAGTGTTGTCTCCCTCAAATGTCTGAAATATGTCATGATCATTCCTCAAACTTCCAAACCTATTGACAGCGGCATAACCATGGCCGCCACAAGCTTCTCTACATGTGCTCAATGACTTTGCTGTGTAAGAAGTGATATAGGCTTTAAGCCCTGCAGAAAGTGCATGTACGTCCCCTATCAGTTCCTCATCATGAGACTTCTTCATTTCAGAATATTTTTCCACCAGATGCAGTGTGGCAAAATGGAATGCGTAGGTTGAAGCCAACATCGGCATAAGCTTGTGCTGCTGAGATTGGTAGTCAAGTATACTAACTTCAGGTTGTTTAGGAGGACCAAATTGCTGGCGCAGAAGAGAATATCTTGTTGCAATAATAACAGCAATCTTGAGAACTCCGACAGAAGAATACGCAAGGGCAACTCTACCACCAACAAGTTCTCCAAGTGTGGCAGCAAATCTTTTGTTAATTGTGGGCAGGCTGCTAGTGTATTTTCCATCCCGTGAGACATCTCCAAATCGATTAAGAAGGTTGTCTCGTGGAATTCTTACTGAACGGAATCTTAACGCACCATTATCTACTCCATTCAAGCCAATTTTATGGCCACAATCATGTATTTCAACCCCCGGCAGTGTTTTGTGGGTTTTCATATCCCTTATCGGAACAATAAATGCATGAACGCCCATGTCGGTAAAACCTTTTGAATCATGAGTTGGCAACATCAGTCTTGCAAAAACTGTTCCAAACTTCCCATGAACGGCAGCATTACCAATCCACCATTTAATGGCCCCATCATTTGGCGTGTCAATTATGAATTCATCTGAGAGAGGATCAAAGGTGGCAACTGTCTGAAGACCTTGGACATTTGAACCTGATGAGCAAAAGGAACAAACTAAATTAGACTAAATCCATGTGTCCTCATTATCAAAATAAAAACAAAATAACAGCACTATATGGTAAGGGTTTTGATTAAATTAAGTGGCATTCTTATGGATGTTACTTCATCAACTGCCTGGGCTATACTAACCACATTCTGCAACTTCCAGATATCTCAGTTATATTGCTGTAATATTCATTTAGCAAAAGAGAACGACAAAATGATCTAAATGTCTCTTTGAAACATAATGGGATACAAACAAGTCCAGAACAACCTAACCTTGCAAATTCCTGCCAACATTTGTTATATGCATCGAGCCAATGTGTAAAGTATTTATCACTACTTTAGCTATGTATGTTATAAGCAAACATCATCTCCCTTCACACAATTGCTAAAACAACTCTATGTGTAGTGTGACCGGGGAATACAAAATGGAAGTTGCTAGTGAAACGATAACAATAAAAGTAGTAGTACAAAACAATTTACCATGATGAAGCTCCGTCATTGCAAAGCATCCCGGGTAGTCCAAGTTGTCTATACCGTCGAAGTATTTGTCTCTATGCTTTTTAGTTCCCAAGTTGATAACAGAACCTCCCCATAGACTGTATTGAAAGTCCAGTCCGGTAAGAATTCATTATTACCTCTATTCACGAGAAACTTAAAACATAAGATCCATCATTACTTGCTATAGCAACTGAGATTCAGATAGAAAATGCAACCAGAACAGAAAATACACCATGTTGACATCATTTGACAGAATCATACAGTAACAAAGGGAGAAATTAGCAAAGAAGACCCTATGGTACGTATGTTTACTAGGGTACACTTGGTCAGCAACTACTTAGGGTTTGGAAATGATGCCTTCTGAGAAGCATCAAATTATGGCTTTTGCATACTTGCATAGATGATAAGTTGGCAATTAGGTGCAACACGCCCATAAGTTTAACTAGGAACTTAGATCATTTGTACATAATAACAATAAAGCAGGAAACTCTATAGTTGTACTTGCACGGTGTCCCCTTGTAAAATCTTATTAAGAACCACTAAGCTCTTGAAATCTCAAATTTTTTGGGGGATAATGTAAGTTATTGAAGCCTGTTATTCCTGACAAGCAGGTCTTTCAGATCAGATCTTCCTTTTACCTAAAAGAGAACTGATTGAAGCTCAGAGTCCTGAGTCCAATTTTTGGTCTGATCTGACCCAGATTAGATCTGAGATATGGCTATACTAAAGTGGAGTGGAAACATTGTCTATGCCTTATACTCAAGATCTTACCTCAATAAACATCAAATAGCAAATCAAGGCCTTGACTAGAATCCTATGAAGTATATTCTTTGAGAATATACGAATCTGATTGGTCCATACTATCTTATTCAAAAGGAAGACTATCTGTTTTGTTTCTTATCCATGCCTATAGAACTCCAAAAGGATCTATAGAAACTTCATCAAATGCATTGTAAGGAAAGGAAACAATTTGCATATTGGCATATTTCGGGATCCTATTGGTTCTGGTAAATGATCTTTCTGGTATATACTTGTACCTCAATTCTCTGATCTTTCTGGTAAATAATCAGCACAAAGAAAATCCAATAAATAATTTTCACATAGCATCAAATTTGTTTCATACCAACTACGCCTAAGTGGCTAATCCCACACACCTCCAACTCCTCCCCCAAAAGACAAACTATAACAAACAAACAAACACACAAAACAAGCAAAACCAAACAGAGGCCAGCTAAACCCCAAAATCATCATTATGAATACAGACAAAAAACCCAGTGCGACTCTAACTCAAATTACAGGTAAGACTGTAATTCTGGAGCTCAACAGTGAAAATATGTGAACATTAAATTCAATACGGAAAAAGAAGAAAGAAATTACCTGTACTGAACACCCATTTTGATGCCAAGTGACATGTCAACGCTTCCCACAGCTTCAGCAATAGCAAAATACTTAGCCGGATCGTCAACTACATACCTAAATGGCCTTATCCCAGCTTCCCTTACCAAACCCACAAGCTGTTTCATGCACAATTCCCTATGTTCATCTTTCGATATCTCAATGGGTGTCTGAAGTTCCGGTCTTGAATTAAAGTAAGCAAATACTTTTTCCTGAATATCCCTATGCTTCCCTCTCATGTATTCCGACAGTATCACCGTGCTCACTTTAATCGCCTTCACCTTCCCTGCACATCTTAGCAGCTCCAATTCCTGAACCGGGATGTCTTGAACCGGGTTCAGGTGCAGAGTCAGCAGATTGATACGCCGGTTCACGACTTCTTCACTGTTTCGGGGACCCTTTGAGCTGATCTTTTGAAGTTCCATGGAATCTTGAAACAAAAACAATGAATGAGTGAATATATAGATACAGAGTTGTGTATGTATAGGTAGAGAGAGAGAAAGACGTGTTATGGTTATGGAGGTTGGAAAATGGAAATGTTGAGCGAACAAGTTTGGAGAGAGTTGAAATAGTTTGTACGAAACGTTAGTGTGACGTGTATTAACAATGGGCATGCTACGTGGGGTTATTTCATTGGAGGAAAATGACAGCTAGTTTGGCGCGCCTTTCAATGTCGATCAAGATAGGAATGGGTGAATCATGAATGAGATTGGTTTTTTCGTTTTTTGGAAGATTTGTTTTACTTTTTTTAATTTAAAAAGGGTCAACTCTTTTTGTTGGGTTTTCATTATGTATCCTCCTTTTATAGGAAAAGGGTTTTTTGTTTTGGTGAGGGGTGTGCATCGGTCAGTTCGGTTTAGTTTTAGATATTATTGATTTGATTTATTGGTTTTTGATTTTTAAATATGCTAAATCAATAACAAATCAATAAGATAATTTTTATCGGTTTTAAGTCCTTAACGGTTCGATTTTCGATTTACCCCGATAAGGATGATAATGAGAATTTGCATTAATAAAAGTAGATGGAGTATGAAAGTGTAAAGAATAAAGACTAAATACTAAAATGGGTAATTAATTACTTAAGTACGGTAAAGATTAAAATAGGTAAAATACTACTATAGTGTCCTATTACTATTAAATTACTAATATTTAATATTTACGGAGGGGTAAAATAGCAAATTATTATAATCTTATTGGGTTATCGGTTTACCCAATAACCCAATAATAAAAACTGATATCAAACCGATAACCCAATAATTTTTTTTCAAAACCATTAAGAACTCGATAACCTAATAACCCAATAACAACAAATCAATAACGTTTTTATCGGTTCAGTTTATCGGTCTGTTCAGTTTTTGCACACCCCTAGTTTTGACATTAATATCTTATATCTTCTATATTAAAAGCATCAACTTCAAAATTTTTAATGTTAAATTACTATTTTGCCCTTTTTAAGTATTTTACTTTTAATGGGTTGTCATTTTTCCAGCCCTACTGTATCGCACACCTTCGCTATAGTTGCCAGCATCTCCTTCGCCAGACTCCTTTTCTCCTTCCAAACGACTCCTCTTCTGCTGCTATTGAGCAATCACGACTTCTTTTCCCCCTCTTCATAACAACCGTCAACGATTTTCCATGATACCTTCCATCTGCACTTTATACGTACATATATCTCATAAGTTTCACTAAGAATGGGGTTGAAGGGTTTCCATGTGCATTGTAAGGCATAGTATACAGATATGAACCATGTTGCGGAATATACTACTCTCATGTGTGAGTCCTCACGCTCATCTGCCAATTCCAGTAGATAGAAGTATTCCATCAACTCTGCCATTTTCTGAAGGTTGGTCATAGGCTCACAAATAATAATTGGCAGTGTCACCAACGTAGTAATATTAGCGCCTATGTACTTTTGCATCATTTTCCAATAATTATCATGATCCTCCTGCTTCCATCTTCCTCATTGGGCTTCAGCAAAATATTCTTCAAGAGACGAAAAATATTGCTACAATCGTAGTATTTTATTTCAAGGAGTGAGTTCTACAATCTCTATGAATCCTCTGATTTGCCTTTTCAAATATAAATTCAAGGGCTCTTTAGCTTGATCTTGAATCTTGTAAAACTTGATGAATTTGATCTTGACTTGTACTTGAATTCAAGGGCTTTTAGACTTGTTCTTGAATCTGGTGGTCTTGATCTTGATTTATGGATTTAATGAACTTGAACTTGATATAAATTTGTCCTTGAACTTGATCTTGATTATTACTTGAATTCAAGGGCTTTTGGGCTTGATCTTGAATCTGATGATTTTGATCTTGATGCGTTCTTGAACTTGATCTTGGTGTGTGCTTGAACTTGACATGGATTTGTTCTTAAACTTGATCTCGACTTGTACTTGAATCCAATGGGCTTTTGGGCTTGTTCTTGAATCTGATGATTTTGATCTTGATGCGTTCTTGAACTTGAATGCTTGATTTCTTGAATTCTTGTTGCTTGTAGAGAAATTTGCGGCGTTTGATCCACGAGCTCTCTTTAACTTCTTGTTAGAATTCTTGATGTGAATTCTGAATTATGAGGACCCGTATATATAGTTGTAGAATAAAGGAGTTATGATGGAATCCAACTTTCTTCTGGCCAATCAGATTTATGGTGATATGACGCAGGAAAAGTGATAGGAATAAGTTTCCTTTAAAGTGACATGACACTATTTGATTGGTCGAAACACATCACTTGTACATGTGTTGACACCCAATTTTGACCCATCATTTTAAAAATCCATGTTTTGTGTTATTATTGTTTAAAATATATTTTTTGATAATTTTAGATTAATATTTTGATTAATTACTCACATTTTTTAAACTTTTAGAATTTTAATTAGTTTGATTTTATAATTTTTACGCAGTCTAATAATCTATTTCTTTCTTTATTTATTATTATCGTTATTATTTTTTACACAAATAAATTATACGCAGATATGTATTTGCGCCCAAATTTTGGCCCGTTAGATTTTGAATTGTATATAATTTCTACACGGTTACAAAAATAGAGTACAATTCCTAAATAGAAACCCTAAAAAATACTATCTTCTCTTTCTTTCTTTTATTTTTTCGGTGTCCCTCGTCGGAATCCGGCGAACAACGACAGCAGCAGCCCGCGAAACACCAACCCAACACCAGCAGCCACCCATATCTCTCTCTCCTCTCTCCAGCCACTAGATCGCATCTCACCATCTCCCTCACCTCCATTCCCCGCCATTAGCAACAACCTTCAAACAAAACTCCATCGGAAAACGCACCACCAAACCAGAAACTCACAGCCAAATCGGCGAGCGACGACCATCGCCAACAACCCTCAACCCCTCCTCTCCGGCGAAACCCCAGGCAGCCACCAAACGACCCCCTAACCCTCACGTCATCCATTATCGCTAGAAAATAACCAAACCAGCATTCAAAACCCTCCACCAGATTAGCCCCAAACCCCCGCCTGAAACGATCCAAAAACCCCCTTTCTCCACCTGAAATCACAACCAAATGACCCAAAAATCAGCCACGAATCAAACCCATAAACCCACCTCTAAAACCCCTAAAATGACCACCGCAAAGCAACCACTACACCACCGAAATGCATCCATGAAATCCCCCCTAAAACACCTCGAAAACCGACAAAAAATGCAGCAAAATCAACCCAAAATCAGCCGTTAACGAACCTTTGTGTTCCAACAAATAAGAAAAGCTCTCATGGAGTTGTTCATCGTTCTCTCTTTCTCCTCAACAGAACCAGATTTGTTCACCATGGAGTCTTGCCATCGAACCCCACACGAGTTTCAAGCTCTCACATCATAAGCTTCACACCGGAGCACAATCGTGAACCAAATCAAGTTCCAACTCTAGGAAAGTTCAACAACACTGGTGACCCTTTTCTTTTACTTTTGTATATATTAATTGCGTTATTTTTATCTTTATTTTTTCAATTATTAATCTATTCATGTTGATGTTGATGTTGATGTTTTGAGTTGATTAATAACTCACACTCTGTCTTTTGTCTATTTCTTTCCTGTGATTGTTGACCATTTGTTAATGTTTTATTTATTTATTTTCATAGTTTTTTTTTACTAATCTATTAAGATTACATGTTTTGTTATTATATAATTTTCTTGTTGTATTTGTTTGTGAGTACTTTATTGGTCACAGTCTCTTTTAGTTTTGTTGGATTATCTTCTGAAAAAAGTCAATTAATTTTGTATGTTGATTTGACTCGTTCTGTTCATAGTATTTTGGTTATTTTCTCTTTTTATATCAATTATTGATAATTTCATACATATTATTTGTTAAAGTGGCCAATGACGAATCTATCCATCGGATTTCGAGGCCTCCCCATTTAAAAAAGACGAAAAAATTTAGTTTAGATTATTTTATTCTTTATTTATTCGTTACTGTATATATTATTGGCGTAAGATAAATTTTAGGACGTTTTTCATATTATTATTTATTTTATTCTTTGTGCATATTTCATGTTTATTATACTTGTGATATATTGTTTATCTCCTCAATTTGAAAAAAATGAGTTCAGCCGGGACCCAC
>JBCEWC010007478.1:0-21371 GCA_038996855.1 Solanum aculeatissimum | reverse complement strand
TCTTATTGCATTGATATGGAATGGTTTTGGAAATTCTTGTTGGCTTTTAGCCTAAGTATGGATATGGATTTGATCATAATTTGTCTTTGTCTAATGATGCATAGTTTTGAAAGAATGTCAACTCTCTGTTTTAAAAGCCTTGTATGTATATATATATGTATTCCTATGGGATGAGACTTAGTATCGAGGAATCGGAGTAGTAAGTGGGTTATCCCTAAGGGTCCCACTCCTTTCTGTCAAACCATGTGCCAACATGTGATTTGTCCCTAGACGGGATGACTTGATTTTTTTCCCTTTTTGAAGGGTGATTAGGGATCTACCTGGCAAGTAGTTCGGATCCAAGTTGTAGCTCGCTCAGGTCTCCTCCGGTGTCGGTTGAGATCAAATCCTCACTATGATATAATCTTAGGTTTCATTTCATGCATCATGGCATGTCATATTCTTATAATATATTCCTCTTTTTGCTATGTGCATTCTTTTCGTATCACTTATCCCCTTGTCATCTTGTTTGGACATACTATATTGTCATGTGCATTGCATGCCCGTATACTTAGTATATATTTTGTGCTAACCCATACTTTTATTCTACATATTCTAACCATGTAGGGACTAGTGACGACTTGTATCTTCCATTAGATGACGAGTGACATCCTTCTAGCTATTTGCTTGTGGTGAGCCCTTTTGTTCAAAGGCAATAGCTACTTCCTATCTTCCTTGTATTTGTTTATTTCCTTACTTTATGTATTGAGGGTGAGCCCCAACTATGTCGAGGCCCCGCTCTATCTTATGTAGAGGCTATGTTGGACGCGTTAAACTCTTGTACGTTGTATTATGTTTTATTGGGATATTATGACTATTGGGATTTATTTATGAAAATGATGTTTCGATTATCCTTATGATTATGTTTATGGGATTGTGAATGTTGGGAATATGCTTATGTGGAAAGTCCTCTAACCCGGTACGCCCCCATAGCTTGAGTCCTACTTACCTGCCCTTTAGAAATACTTGTTATGTGCTATGTGATTCATGTTCATCCTTTTCTCGGCAACATCCCCATAGCTTGAGTCCAAAGCCCCTATTCCCCTAGAATTATATGTTATGTGTTTACTTTTCCGCGCTTCGGAACTGATGATGTGAGTGATGATGCTATGATGGCTTGATCGATGACTTTCGGGTTCTCCTTTGTCATGTCACGTATAGGCCCTACTTTCGAGTCCTGAAATTATGGCTCATAATTCAAGATACGAGCCATATGGTATCTCGTGCACTTAACTTCAGAAATCAATATTTTCACCAAGTTTGGCTCATTCCACGAGCACAAGATATGGCCCATTGGATCACTTACGGCCCGTAGACCCCTTTGTGAAAGCCACTGGTACTTAGAAAATTTTTAGAATTCATTTCTTAGGCACTTTTACACCTTTCAACATTTGAGGCCTTACATGAGCCCACTTAATTATCATATCAAAGTTTTATAAGGGTGTATAATCTCCAAACATTAGGGTTCAATTACAAAAGTTATGAAAGCTTATGTAAGTTAAAGTTATGATGTTTTGAATCCCTCAAAGTTAAGAATAGTGAAGGGGAAGCCTCACAAAAATATATATCCTTGTGTTAAGGGGCAAGCCCTACATATTGGATCTCAAGTTAAGATGAGCTACTCTATATATGATGATGAAGTTATGCTTTCAACGCTTATAAATGATTATATTATGCATATGTTTTTCAAATGTATTTCGTGGGAATGACTTAGCACCGAGTGGACTATTGTGGTGGGATTTGATAAGGGAATCGTAGTAGAAACCCATTTAGGCTAACCTACACTAGTGGATCCACATAAGCCATAATATTCCTTAAAGATCCAATTATGAATTTACCAAATTTTAAGAGTTCTACCTTGGCAAGTAGATTTCCATTTTCCCAATTTAAGGATTTCATTGGCCTTTTCCCAATGGAATGGGTGAATTGGCCTTTTCCCATTGGAAGGAGTTCATTGGATTCCATGTAGTAGCTCTGTAAGGACCCAAACTTTAGAAGGACTTGTCTAAATGGTGTACACTGATTTGGAACTCATTTTAGGTGGTTAATGATCACCTTGAGTCTCCCTTATGTAACCATGTTCAAGAGGATTGCATTGGCTAAGCTTCTCAAGTGAACTGTGGAAAGGGCCAACTTTAAATTTTCATATCTCTTAGCACAAGAATACCTGGGTGGTCCGTGACCTATCAAATTGAATCTATTTGAGTTATCTTTTCAACACATCTAGTTTCACTTGATTAGGCATTTGGATGGAGAAGTTATGCCTATTTTTGTAAAGTCTATCTATGTACGGATTGTGTTGTGTTTTTGGAAAAGGCAAGCTACCAGGGACCCATACGGACCGTGTAACCTCTCACAGTCCGTGGTGATTCACCATGGTGATGATTTCTTCCTAAAACATAGTTTGAAGTGTTTTGAATCCTTGAGGTGGCCCTTGACCTTGTGTGTGTGGAGTTTTTGGCCTTAAATTAGAGTTTTAGACCAAGGCGTCCATTCACATGAACCCCACACAGCTCGTGTGACACTTCATTGGTTGTGTGGTGTCTTGTGAGAGAAGCCTTGGCCTTGAAAACCACATTTCTTTCCAAGGCACTTCACACATTGACCTCACACTGACCGTGTGTCACTACACAGGTCGTGAAGTCATTCGTATAGGCGTTGGAGTGAAATATTTCTATGTACAGAATTACTGTCTCGGACCTTCATCAGTGGAAATTTTTCTAAGCGTTGCTTCATGGAAGGCCTCATGACCTGTGGTCTCTCTCATGACCCATGAAGCCTCCCTTGACCCCTGACAACTTTTTTTAACACTCGTTTCAATAAGGGCGTTCTTGTAATTTTAGCTATTTCTAAGGGTCGTTTGTGACTTTCTAACCTATCCTAAACCTCTCAAAGGACTTATACTCTTCAATTCTCATTCAAACTCAATTCATACACTTAAAATTATTCAAACTCTTATCAAAATAACTCCTCTCAAGTGAGCCTTTGAAGATTTAGCTTGGAATTCAAGGAAGGTTTTCTTCTTCAAATTATTTTCTTCCTAAAGCTTCTAGTTACCCGAGGTATGTAGGAATTCATTCATGGTTCTTTTCAACCTTGAAGATCCAAAAGCTTTTACTATTTAATTTATGAATTTTAAGCATACTTTGAATATAGGTCTTTTAAATTAGTATTAATTAAATTAAATTAAAGTATGGGTTGTACTTATTTGATGATTTAAAGTGATTTAAATTCAATTATGAAGAATTGTATTGATATTATCAAGGTCCAATTATGCATGTCCTTTTAAGCTTTAAATATATGCATGGGTAATGTTATTCAAGTTTTAATTATTGATTTAATTGTGGATTTCATGCGAGTTCTTCCTATTATGAGTTTTAACCTATGAATCCTAATTGTCCATGTTATTTCATCATCATTCATGGCATTTGCATACATAAATGTTGGATTTTATAAAATATTTTGTGTGAGTTAAGCCCAATTGAGATTATGACTACGATTTTGAACAAGTATGGGTTATGACAAGAATGTGATCACATAAATATCTATGATTATGGATCTTTAAGAAATTATGGGTGTTTACACCAATATGATTATGAATGTTTGAGCTACTCTTATGCATTGGAAGTATGACATGAAGTATGATTTGGTCTTTCGGCCTAAATGTTCATGGTTATGATTTGAAAAGACATATGCCCCAATTTCAAGCATGTATATGTATATGTATTCCAGTGGTATGACGACTTAGCACCAAATAAGATTGGGGGTGGGAACTCGACCCAAGTGATCCTTATATAAAGTCTCCTTTCTCATAACTATGTGCCAAAGACAGGTTTTATTCCCATTTTAGGAATGGTTATTCCCTTATTTGAGGAATGGTTATTTCTCTTTTTAGGGATGGTTTATTCCCTTCTTTGAGGAATGGGGGTCGCCTTTGGCAAATGACCTATACTTTTGCTTTAGTGTAGGGTGAACATCGAGGATTCCTAGTAACTCGCTTCCTCTTATATGTAAGTTATGGTGCCATCCTCGATATGTTAAGTACTATAGTATTCATGCATCATGCATTCCATGGCATATTGATATCTTATTATTCTTTATATATACTTCTTCCTATATATGTGCTTTGTTATCTAACATTGATTTGCAGGTCAGTAGGTTTATATGCATTTGCATGCCCGCATACTTAGTACATTTAAACGTACTAACACATACTCTTTTGCCTAGATGATCTAACCATGTAGAGACCAGAGACTATGACCTTCCACCTCTTGACAGTTAGTTGATTGACTCAGAGTTGCTTGCGATGAGTCCTATCATCCAAGGACAAACCAATTTCTATCTACCTATTATGATTATGATATCTATTTCCTTACTTTGAGGGTGAGCCCCGGACGTGTCTTGGCCCTCGACCTATTCTAGACTAGAGGCATTGTTAGACATCTGGTAGTTTATTATACGATTTATGCTATGTGTATTTGAGATGTTATTCTACCATATTATATATGAATGATATTATTATGTGATATGAGATGTCATGGGAAGTCCTAAGTCCTATGCTATCTCCATATCTTGAGTCCGCCTTACCCATCCCTAGTTTTATGTGCTATATGAATCCATGTATATCCCTATATCAATGGTATCCCTAAAGCATGAGTCATACTTACCTGCCTCATAGAACTATGTTTAATGTATGTTTATGTGCTTCCAAATTGATGATGTGTGAATGTATCCTATGAGGCTTGTTTGGGGACTCTTGAGTTCCCATTCACCGTGTTACTCGTAGGCCTTATTCCCAGATCATGAAAAATATGGTATCAGAGTACTAGGTTTATAAATGATCTTCGGAGTCTAACATGTCACATCAAGTAGAGTCTTATTCATGGGTGTGCTGTACACCATACCTATGAGTGAGAGGCTATAGAGACGTTCTAGGTATAGTCTCACTTTTTCATTTCTTATGTCTTTCTATGAATCGTGTCATAAAACTTCCTGATTTGATGATGTCCTTGATGTCTTTAGAAGATGCCTCAAAGAAGCGCTCCCCTACCTAGACTGCGTCTATTGCTAAGGACCTAGTTCTTCCAGGCCCTGTGAAAGAGCCAGTCACTTCAAATGAGCTTCGTATTTCCCTTGCTATACTAACTCAAGCCATGGCTAATTGGTCTAGGTAGGACAATCCTCCTCCCCATGCTCCACTTTTTGCTATGCTCATTCAGGACATGGGCATCTCCAAGATTATGACTTATGCTGAACAGATTGAAGGGGAGAAGCTTAAGGAGAGGAGGGTGAATGACTCCAAGAAATCCTGTTATCAAGGTAGGTTCTCCAACTCTAAAAGTGGTGGTGGGAGTGATTATCCTAAATAGATCCAAGATCCAAATCAAGGGAGTGCTAAGAATAATAAGACTAACCCTAACTGCAATGGATGCAGTAGAAACCATATGGGAAGGTGCTTGATGGGAACAGGTGCGTGTTTTGGTTGTGGGAAGATGGGGCACAAACTTGCTCATTGTTTGGATGCACAAAAGAAAGTCCAGGGAGTTTGTCCACAAGGTCAAATGGTTGGAGGTGGGCCATTACCTCCTAAGTGTGGCAGGTGTGGGAAGAAATGTTTTGGTGAATGCTTGAGGGATCTAAGTGCTTATTTTAGATATGGTGATAAGGTCCACAAGATTTTTGACTCTCCTAAAGCTGTTAAGAAGGGCCATAGTCAAGTAACTCAAGGTTCTCAAGTTCAACCTGAAGTTCCTCAAGATGGTTCCCCCAGAAATAACAAGTTATATGCCTTGCATGTTCGATAGAAAGTAGAGGGGACTCTGGATGTGGTGATTGGTATGTTAAAAGCCTTTGATTTTAATATTTATGCTTTGCTTAATCCAGGTGCAAATTTGTCTTTTATTACTTCTCTGTTGGTTGTAAAGTTTGGTTTGCGTCCCGAAATATTTAGGGATCCCTTTCTCAGTTTATACTCCCGTGGGAGAGTGTATTGTTGCTTAAAGAATTTATTGGGTTGTACTACCTCTGTCTTACATAAAGTCCTCCCATGTGGTCTTGTGGAACATGAGATGTCTATTTTAATGTTATTCTTAGGATGGATTGGTTGTCGCAAAGAAGGTGGAGGTTTTCTCCCAAGGGGGAGCTAGTATGATTCGGGATCAAAGTTGATTGTGTGTGGCCGATGTTGATGGTCTTAGAGTGATGAAACTTTGTAGAGCTCACAACACTTATTATTCTGCACCAAATGAGATTGGGGGTGGAGTCTTGACCTAAGGGGTCCTTGTGTAAAGTCTCCTTTCTCATAACTATGTTCCAAACATAGGTTTTATTCCCCTTATTAGGGATGGTTATTCCCCTCTTTGAGGAATGGTTATTCCCCTTTTTAGGAATGGTGTGTTCCCCTCTTTGAGAGATGGGGGTCGCCTTTGGCAAGTGATCTACCCTTTTGCTTTGGTGTAGGGTGAACATCGAGGATTCCATGTAGTTGCTCGCTTGGTCTTATATGTCGATTACGGTCCCATCCTTGATATGTTAAGTAATATAGTATTCATGCATCATGTATTCCATGGAATATTGATATCTTATTCTTCCTTATATATACTTCTTTTTATATTTGTACTTAGTCATCTAACATTGATTTGCAGGTTAATAGTTTCATATGTATTTCCATGCCCGCATACTTAATACATTCAAACGTACTAACACGTATTGTTTTGCATACATGATCTAACCATGTAGGGACTAGAGACTATCACCTTCCACCTCTTGATGGCTAGTTGATTGACTCAGAGTTTCTTGTGGTAAGTCCTATCATCCAAGGACAAACCGACGTCTATCTACCTATTATGATTATGATGTCTATTTCTTTACTTTGAAGGTGAGTTTGGGACGTGTCTTTTCCCCTGATCTATTCAAGACTAGAGGCATTGTCAGACATCTAGTAGTCTATCGTATGGTTTATGCTATGTTTATCTTTGAGATGTTATTCTTACATATTATGTACGAATGATATGATTATGCAATAGGAGATGTCGTGGAAGTCCTAAGTCCTATTATATACCCATAGCTTGAGTCCACCTTACCCGTTCCTAGTTTTATGTACTATATGAATCCGTGAATATCCCTATCCCTATGACATCCACATAGCGTAAGTCATACTTACCCGCCCTGTAGAACTATGTGTTTAATGTATGTTTATGCGCTTCTGAATCGATGATGTTTGAATGTATGCTATGAGGCTTGTTTGGGGACTCTCGAGTTTCTCATTCACCGTGTCACTCCTAGGCCCTGTTCTCGGGTCGTGACAAGCTCACATGGTCTATATCAGTTACGGTCTTCTCCTATATAGTATGATGTAAAGAAGTTATGTTTCATTTTTTCATGCAAGTTTCCATTGAATCATTATCATGTATGTCATATTGAGCTTATATTCTATTGTATATGATTGTGCATCTTGATAATGAAGCTTATTATCTGTTATTGCATGCATCCCACATACTAGTGCATTCCAAGTACTAACGCATACTTTTTGCCTACATAATCTAACATTGTAGGGACCGAAGCGCCTATTCATCCTCCTCCATGTGGCTAGCTTGGTTCGTGAAGATCATTGATTGGTGAGTCCTTCTTTTTTCGGACAATATTCGATTTATGTCTTTCTTATGTTAAGACTTTACTTCATTTTACTTAGTACTTTGAAGGTGAGCCCGGGACTTTTCTTGGCCCCCATCCTAGTCATATTTTAGAAGTGTTGTTGGATACTATGAAATTTTACTATGTACCTATTATGAGATGTTGAGATTTTATGAAGACATATCCTTTAGTCCTTATCCCCTATATGATATTATTTGATTATGTTGATGTTGATGGAAAGTGATGTTCTTTCTATGTCCCTACTTCCCTGTAGCTTGAATCATACTTACCCTCCCTTTAGTAATTTCTGCTATGTGATTCATGCAAATTCATTTCCCCTACTCATCCCCATATTATGTCATGACCCAAAATAGGATCACGACTAAAGAAGAAAAAAATGAAGAAAAAGTCATCAAAATATAACATAACAATTCCAAAACTTGGTGTCATGAGTACAAGAGAAACTAATTAGTGTGGAAGGTAAATACAATTGTCTCAAAAGAAGTACAAAGTTGTCTATAAAATCTAATACAAAGTCTGAAAGGAAATAGTAAAGATAATTCCAAAGATCCATAGCGATTCGAAGTCTGAGACTCACTGGTAAGATTTGGATGGAAGTAGAATAGCTCAACTAGAGTGAATCAACTACTCTATGTGGATCCCTATGCTCGTTCTGTAGGGAGGAAACAAAGTAGGGGTGACTACACCGAAATGTACCCAATAGATTCAACCGACTGGATAAGAGAAATCAATCAAGAATGTAATAACAAAGAATCCTAACACCTGCATCACAAGGTTAGTAGATAATAAGCATAACCGAGCATAATAAATATAACAAGTAGTCAATGATGCAACACATATGAAATATATGGATACAATGAAGGTGTAGGCAATGTATGAGATAAAATCATGACCGTCGCAGGGCCGATGTACACATATATCGAGTCGAAGCTACAAGATAGAACCTTGGGGCATCGCAGGCCATGTACTAAAGTATCTCAAGACGTCATAGGCCATAAGTAGAAATATCTCAAGGCGTCGTAGGCTTCATACTAAAGTATCCCAAGGCATCGTAGGCTTTATACTATAGTGTTTCAATTATCACAACATCTTAGATAATACAAATGCAGCATGAAATGGGTGCATACAAATGCAATAGTCAAATATAAACTCGGTACATGCTAATGCATCAATAGAGTATAGGATATGTGCATACAAATGCAACAACTCAAGTATAAGCTCAGTGCATACCAATGCAACAATTGGGTATAGCATGGATGCATACCAATACAACAAGTAGGAATCAACTTTGTGCATACCAACGCAAAAATGTTAAGTGTAGATAAGGGATAGACATGGGAAATAGCCATAACATAACAAGGGCTAGATCAAGTGTATGAACTAGTACTAAAAATCTATCAATAGGCCTCTTATCACCACTTTCTCTCCAATACACAACTGTCCACAATTTTAGACTCCGCTAGTCTCAAAACATGCTCAAAATTCTCACATATGTCATAAATATCATCAAATTTCCAAATAAACCTTTTCAAAGATATTCCAAGTCTCGTATTATCATAAATATGTCTAAAGTGCCTCAAGTCTTATAGACTTCATCTCAAATTAATAGTAGAGTCATAATTTATCCAAAATTTGGCTTAACCGGGATCACATTTCCATTATCTCCCATCACATCAACATCATTACTCATGAATCAGTATAGATCTCACAATTATCACATAAATATGATCAATAACTCAAATCTAGTTCCAAAAACATTTGCCGAACCTACCTCGATGTTGAAACCGCACTCGGACAAGCTTTCAATCAACTCAAGCCTCCAAATGATTCTTGCATTTCTCAACCACTATCAAAATTGGATACAACCTATCAAGAGGTGCATTTTAATAACCATATTGACATGAATTAGGCTTAGGGGCAAAATAGATAAAATTAGGGCTAAAATTCAAAGTTCACAAATCTGGAAATTGACTTTAAAATTAGATTCTACATGAAAAATGGAGTTCGTGGGAAAAAATCTCACAAAAATAGATTTTAAATCGAAGGAGAAATCACCATTTATGTTTTGAAATCATAGTCTAAAAATTCTCAATTTTTGACATTCAAAATCATGAAATTCAAGACAAAATCAAGAAAATCTTATGAAAAATAGTTAAAATAGTGTTAGAATCACTTACTCAAAATATTTCTTCAAAAATCTCCCTTTAAAATCACAACAAAAGCTTTGAAAGTTCAAAAATTGAGTTAAAATTATGTTTCCCGATTTCAGTACTATTCAAGTAAAAATGTGTCTTGTGAAAGCGGAGGGTAAGGGGTATCAATGCTATGTGAACACGAAATAGGGTCCATAAATATGGAGAGTAAAAGGGTGTGGGTATAGAAGACATCCGCGAACACGTGTGCTCAGGCGCGAACGCTGAGAAGTTGGGTACATGCACTAGAAACATTGCACCTGCAATGCACAAATTTATCCAAAACTCAAAACAAACCCTTGGAACTCATACGAAATCAAAATTTCACACATCAAATATGTATCCATACCAGAAACAACAATCTGAACTAAACAAAACCATTAAAAATCTATTCAGAGGATTTCATGACATATTTAACAATGCAAGTCAAATAAACTAGTTTAAAACTAAAAATACCAAAACTGCCATCGGAAACTCCAACAAATATGAAGAGATCATTTTTAGCATTATTTTTACCATCCGTAACTACTGAAACTATTAGAATTTTGATTCGAGCTTCCGAACTCTGGATATTGACCAAAGTCAAACTTTGGTTCCAAAAATGACTAAACTCACAACTTTGGACTTAAAAATCTCATTTTATCTCCAAAATATGTTTTTTAATTTCTCATATACTAGTTTTGACATTTTCTAGCTTATAAAATCTACAAATCCCCGATCTGACACCCAAAACTCAAGTTGGTACAAAAACTCACTTTTTCAATATCTTAAGCTTCCAAAAAGAGTCAAAACTCATATTTTCTATTTTAAAAACTTTAAATTTCAATTCCAACAATACAGAGAGTTCAAAATAGACCCAAAATAACTTACAGGAGGATAAAATAGTAATTTTACAGATAAGGCCAAAATTGACCATCTAGGTCATTACATAGCATGAGTCCAAAACCTCGATTTCCCTTAGACTTATTTGTTGATGTTTCTTTTATATTCTGCAACCAAGAATGTGTTACCCTTAGGTTTTATTTTTTTCGTGTCATACCTAGGCCCTAGGCTCGGGTCGTGACGTGTTTAGAGTCCTTTTTAAGTGATTCTTGATGCTATCTTTAATGGATTTTTTAGAACATCGTGGTGGTATCAAAATTGATTGTAGGTGATTTATTCATGGTAGACTCTGAGTTTTAGTTGTTGCATTGCTCATTTTTTGATTGAATTTTAGATGATTTCTAGGAGTTGATATCTTGAACAATGTAGGTCCAAATTAACTAATTAAAAAACCTAATTTGTGGGGGTTTTTATGATGATCATTATGGTGTTATCAACAGGTACTTTGGAGGCTTCGTTGGAGAAATTTTGTTGAATTAGTTGTTGTCCCTTTTCCTAAATTTTCTTTCAATTAAGTTTTATTGTTTAATTCAAATTCTTTCATTTTGAGCCTTGAATTGTGCCAGTTTACAGGTACAAGTTGATTTCCTATTGAAATACAACACTTTTGATGCTTAAACTTAGGATTTTGTGTGTTCTCAAAGTCATATTTGTGGGTTTGATGTGTTTTTATTGTTTATTTTGCAAGATTATAGAGTTGGCTTGGTTTTGGGATGAAGTCTAAGGCATTGCAGCATTTTGGGAGAATACGAGGCACTCTATAGGCCAGGGAGACATCCACGAGCCGTAGAGTTGTTTAATGGTAAAATCCTGTGAAGGGCCTATTTTATATGTTCAGCCCATGACGGGACAAACAAGCCGTAGAAGTCTATACAGGTTGTGGAATGGTTTTGTGCCTTGAGGATTGCAGATGAACAATTTCAAAAAATGGCTCAAACGAATCCCTATATGGGTTGTAAGTCTAATACGACCCATAGGAAGGTATCGTGGAAGCAACGACCAATTTCCAAAGTTGAAGTATACAAAACCTAGACACAGATCGTAGAATCCTATACGGCCAGTAAACATGTTCGTGAAGCCTACTGACTCAATTTTCCTATTTTATTTTTGATTTTGTTTTTACTTAATATAATTAGGTTTTTAGGTTTCTTTTATGTCAGAAGAGAGCGAGAACAATAGAAAAAAGACTTGAGAAACTCTCTTTGTGTGATTTTCACATTAATTCCATAGTATTGTGATTTCTTGAAGATTGGTATTTCTTGCTCTTTAAATTTATCATCATAAGTGATTGATTATGCTATTCGTAAACATGATTAATTCATCTAGCCCGATTATGCTTAGCTAAATCCACAACTAGGGTTGTGGGAGCCATGAAGAACTAATAAGGTAAAACTGGAAAATCCATAATCCTTGGAAGGTGTGCATGCATGTATTGATTATTTCTCTTCATTTTAATTATTTTTTAATGGTGGCCAATGTTAGAACTCGCCTAGTGTTACTGACTAGATCAAGGTAGTAATAAATAGAAAAAGAGAATAATTATCAGGATTCGATTGATATTTTCTCATCTAATCAACCAAACTAGATCAAGCTAGGTTGTACTGGAACAATAGGTAAGGGTTAGTCATGCCACACTGCAGAGATGGATCAAATCACGTAGTGATATTTACCTCTCACATAGATCAAAGGGATTGGTAAACTTAACATATCATTTTACGTGCTAAACACTAGAAAAGATTGTGATTATCAGGTAATACCTAGTCAGGGAATCATGGGGAACACAATGTCCTAGTTAGTTCTAATACTAATTTTACAACACTTGCACTAGTATAGGTTTACTTTTCTGCAAAATCATAGCCCTCTCCTTTTCGGCAAATAAGTAGGTTAATCATCTTGGATTGATTTGAATTATCCTAAAGTCTACCATATACCCTATGGGTTCGACCTTAACCTTGGGTAGGTTATATTACTTGAAAGAAACCACTTTAACCTTCAAAAAAGAGGTGTAGTGTGGGCGACATCAAGTATTTTGGCGCTGTTGTTGGGGAATACGACTAGACTTGTTTAATTCAAATAGTTTGGGAGTTGATCCTTATTTTCTTAAGTTTACATTTTCATTGTTTTTGTTTTGTTTTGTTTCTGTGTGCAGGTGTAGTGTATGCATAACACTCAAAGTCGAGGAAATCCCTGGACTTGTTTAGGCCTTGAGATCCAAAGGACACTAAGGAGAATGGCCCAGGATAAAGCAAACAATGCTGCAAATGATACAGTAAATGTAACACTAATCAACAATTATAATAACAACTCACCTTCACTAAATCCACTACCACAGATTCTTCAAGCCGCAACTAACTAATGGAATCAATATTGGCTTGACCCTATGGCGATGGATGTCACTGAGTTATTGTGTTACCTCCATTGTTGGATGACATGAAGCTCATCGTTTTGAGTGGATTTCTACAAATACTGTAAACTCATGGGTTATTTTTGGGCTTACCATCAAAGGATCCGCATAACTAACTAGACAATGTTGTGTTTGTCTTTAGGAGCATGATGGGAAACCAGAATCTATCTATGGATGTCGTTGGGCTCCATTTTTTCTCACTTTCTCTGACAGTCAATGCAATGTTATGGTTATTTGAGCTCCCAATGACTTCAATCACCACCTGAGCAAAATTACAGATGGCCTTTTTGGAGAGGTTCCTCCCTTTCTCAAAGAAGTTAAAGTTGAAAGCTCAAATCAACAACTTTGAGCAAGTGGTTGGTGATTCACTCAGTACCATGTAGGATAAATTTACATAGTGTTTGTGGCGTATACCAAACTACAAGATCATTGATGAAGCCCTGGTAGAGATGTTTTATCGAGCCTTGAACAAGAATAGTGAAGTCAACTACAAAAAGGTCATTCTCAATCAGTACTAATTTGACGCAAGCAAAGACAAGTGAAGAGGTGATGCAAGAGCTAGCTCAGATCAATTCCAATGTGGAGTTACTGATGAAACACAACCAAGAATATGTCAATGTCATATCTCATCAGCCTCTACGACCACCCATGTATGAGGAGTTTTATTATGAGGAGGACACTTGCTTTGTAGCATATCATCTAGCGAGTTTTTGGATCAATGCCCAAGGGTCTAATTAGGACTATTAGTGCCAAGATCAAGGAAACCAAGGTCAGAACTACAATAGGGATGGTGCCTTCAAAGACAATGATCGTGGAGGCTACTATGACATAAACAGGGGCCAGGATAAAAATGTTAATTGGAGATACAGAGATGGATACAGAAATGTTCCATATGTTGCACCACACAATTGAGATTCTGAGACTGGAAACTCTAAAGTTGAGGAAATGTTTGATCGCCTATTGAATAAGGCTAGCGCTCAAGATGAGACATTGAAGGGGATGAAGTCTGACATCTCCAGTATTAATCAGAAAATTGAGTGTTATTTTATTGCCATCAAGCAGCTTGAGCAACAGTTCGGCCAGATGTCAACTCAGCTCAACCAGCATCAGAAAGGTACATTGCCCAACAACACAGTTCAAAATCTTAAGAATGAGGGGCAATGTATGGCAGTGACTACACATGATGGCAAACAGACCATTGACCCTCCATCATCGATTGATGATGATGATATTCGTGAGGAGCTGGTTGAGAGCAAGGATGTAGAGATCATATATGTTCATGCTAGGGATGGAGAGTGTGACACAGCACCAACACCACAAAGGTTTAAACCCATTCCTAAACCTCCTCCTCCCTTCCCTCAGAGACTCAAAAAGAGGGAGGAGAGGGGTAAGTGCTAGCACTTCATCTCCATGTTAAAACAACTCTCTATCAATATTACTCTCATCGAAGCATTAGACAAGATGCCCGGATATGCATGTTCACGAAGGACTTGGTCACAAAGAAAAGAACTGTGAGCCAAGAGCTCTCCCAAGAGCTTCAACATTGCAGTGTAATTGCAACAAGTCAAGGTATGTCCTTGGTCCTCAACCTCTGGACCTGCCTGTCCAAAATAGCTATTGGCTCCTCCTCCTCATATGACAAATCTAAACCTAACTAGATTGAATCATAGGAAATCATATATGACTCATCAGGAATGTATCAACAAAGTATTGAGACATGAAATACAAGATGAGTTACTGATAGTCTTGGTGGAAATGCTAACTCATAAGCAACCTCACCTACCCTTCTCAAGATATCAAATATGCCAATAAACCTAGGACTGAGCTTGACCTTCTTCCTAAATCTTATCACACCCTTCATGGGTGATACCTTCAGCTATACACTCTCTCCAACCATGAACTCTAGAGGTCTAGTTCTCTTGTCTGCATAACTCTTATGGCGACGCTGGGATGACAATGACCTACTCTATATTAACCGGACCCGATCCATCTTATCTCTAAGCAAGTTAACATCCAACACATCAACTAAACCTGAATCAAACCACCTAATAGGCAATCTACATATCTGGCCATATAATGCCTCAAATGGTGTCATCTAGATGATGGAATGATAATTGTTGTTGTAAGCAAACTCTGCCAAAGGTAAATGTTGATCCCATTGGGCCCCAAAATTAATCACACATGCCTAAAACATATCCTCTAAAACCTGAATAATGTGCTCGAATTGCCTATCATTCTGAGGGTGGAAAGCTAAACTTAAATCTAACTGACTACCCACACCATACTGTACAGTTTTTTAAAAATGGAAACTGAACAAAAATCGTATGTCTGACACTATAGATACTGACACCCCCTACAATCTAATAATATCGCGACTATACAACCTAGCCAACTGTTTCGCACTGTAGCTAGTCTTCACCGGTAGGAAGTGAGCCGATTAAGTTAATCAATTAACAATTATCCAAACTGCATCAAACTTACCCAACTCCATGGGAAAACTTGTAAATAAATCCATAGTGATACGCTCCCATTTCCACTTGGGAATAGGCATCCTGTGCATCGAACCTCTAGGCCTTTGGTGTTCATATGTAATGTAACACCTCACAAGTTTGTGGTCGAAACCAAGATAAAAAGATAAGAATTTGACCATTGGAATGACACCACGAGACCTAACTACGGGTCATGGTCTAGATAACAAATTGTACAAAGGCCTTGTAAGTTAGGTGTTTGGTTGAGGTTAAATTTTGAAGTCCAGAAGTGGAGTATAAAAGGTCTTATAAGTCTTCATATGTTCCATGGCTCGTAGATAGTATCGTAGAAGGGGTGCCAAACATGAAGGAAATTGGGAGTTTTCTGAAGGGTGACATATATGTTATCAGACAACCAGTGAAATAGGATATGGTCCATAGGGTGTCTCATAGAATGAGACCAAGAAAAAGGAAAAAAATGGTTAAAGTGTGGGAGGACTCTATGAGTCTAATCACGACCCATAAGTCCATGTACGACCTATATAAAGGTTTCATCATTTTGACTTCAGAGGATCAATTTCAAGGGTTTTAGGACGTTTAGAAGACGAGCAGGACTTGTAGCCCGTGGTTTGATCCACGACCTATAATCGGGCCTTTGTGGTTCGATTTGGCCAGTTTTATAAAGGGTGTTTTCGTCATTTTCTCACGTTCTAAACCCAATGCTATATTAATTTGGCCTTTCACACTTCCTATATCAGTTCTATACTACCCCATTAACCCCCATTCCTAAACTATCCTTCAAAACCCTAGGTCCCAAATTCTCCCAAGTTTCCACAAGGTCCTCCATTTAAGACAAGGCGAGCATTTTCGGTTTCATCACTAAAGTACGTGATTCTTTTATAGATCTTCAACTAAGGTATGTTTGTTTGATTTGTGGAGCCCTTCCCTTCACAAAACTCAATTTTCTTTACTTTAAATTGGACCCAAGGTTTATGTATGTTGTGAAGTTTTGAGAAACTAATTTGACATGCATTTTATGATGCATTCCTTATCATATGAAGCATATTAGTAGCATACTATAGTCTATGATGAATATTGAATTGAAATTCATGTCTATCCTAGTTAGGGTTTTACAAGGATCATGTTGAGTTTACTTGAATGGTTATAAATGATATTTCTATATCTTATGTATGCATGATATGTTTATGAATTGCATGAATTCAAGTCTTTAAGCATGAAACCACAAGTTTTGAATTTAAACCCATGTGAAAGAATGTTTTGTGAGAATAGAAAGATTTTGATATATGCTATGTTAACTATGAAGGTTGTGAAATTTAAGTCATTGTCTATGTTTTGGATTCGTGAGAAGTGTTGTAAAAACATATGTAAGTTTATGAAATTCTTTCCTTGCATGACATGAATAATAAAAATGTTAAGGACTCCTTCCAAATTTTAATGAATCATTATTAAATGATGTTTTAATGAGGAATGATGTTTTATGAAGCCTCACATGTTTATTAGTAATTTATTAGATGTTCCCAAAGAATGAATATTGATAGTAGAGGATCTCCCATCTAGTTAAAGAACAATTGTGTTTATTGTGATCTCCCATCTAAAGAATGATTATGGATCTATCTTATGACTTTGACTCTATGACGTCAATGGGTTGGGGATTTGATAAATTTCCCTCCCACATGACTTAGAATGATTTTATGATATGATACTATGGCCTATGACTCTGTACTCTTGTGAGAGAATTACCTAACACCGAGCAGACTAGAGGTGAGTGTCAAGGGATTAAAGGCAATTACCCAAATCCCTAAGAGGCGAGTACCCTAAAGATAAGGGCTTGAGGTGAGTACTCGAGTCCAAGAACTAGACGTGAGTACCCGGTTCACACAAGGCTTAGTGGATCCACTTAGGCATTAGGAGGTTTCCCTTAGTGAAGTGGCTTCACCCTTTCGTCCAGTGTAGGGGAAACATCGGGAATCCATGGATTAGCTCACATGATTTATGTCGGTTATGGTTTCTCTCACTATATTTTATAAACTCTCCAATGGCTTATGGTATATGTCACTCTTGACCCATGATTCCTCATGTATGTTCATGATCTCCTCATGTTTCTAAGAAGCTATCTTACAATGATTGATGTTTTCCTATTACTATATTCAAAGATGTTTATAATTATGAGAGTATTAGAAAGTTCATATGATTCATTGTTTTTTGCAAGTTAAATGGTTTTGCTTCTGTAAGTTACAGTCCTTGTTACTTCTAAATGGTATTTATCTATAACAACTCGAAAATTTTTAAACTTTCCAATGGTTGGTCAAGGTTAGTTTTGAACTTGTCATGGTTGAATTTTGATAGCCATGGGTTGTATTTAAGTGGCTGGATTCAAAGGAATTGTTTTGGTGGAAGGTTGTAAGGCCGTTTAGGTAGCACTGACTTTGAAAGAGCATATCTTTTGGTACAATATTAAATGTGTGGGCTATTATACTCCAAATTTAAGATCTTTGAGTTATATTTGCAACACAACTGGTTTCAGTCAATTCGAAGTTTGTATGTGAAAGTTATGGCCTTTGCAGTGAGACTGCCCGTAATTGGAAGTATGCTGGAAAAGGGTTTCAGATTGGGGTCTAAGTGGGGGACCACGGACCGTTTGGTGGTTCACGGTCTGTAGTGGGTCCCATGGGTTGATCCAGTGTGTCCCTTGGGGTTGGGACCAAGACCTGTACCAAGTGTAGCCTCACGAACCACTTCACAGTCTGTGTGAGCCTTCACGGTCTGTGAAGGGTCCCGTGGGTTGGTCCAATGAGCTGCCTAGGCTCAGGGCTGGTTCCTGGACCAAGTGTGGTCCCATGGACAGGACCACGACCCATGATACAGTACACGACCACTGGGTGTCCTCCGTGGGGCCCTATGTTCTGTAAATTTTATCCATTTTATTAATGGTTAATTCATAATTTTGTTTAATCCTATGCTCCTTTTGACCTTTCTAAGGTCTCCTAACTCCCCTAAATCAAATCCTAATACCTTTTATTCATTCTAACACTCTTCAATCCTCACAAAAATTCTCTCAATCCTCTTGACCTCCATTGATGAAAGCTTGAAGAAATTTGGGGAAAATCATCTTTCTTGTAAATCCATTCAATTCTCTTGACTAATATCAAGGTATGTGGGATTGATTCATGGATTCCCTTTCATCCATGAAGATCCAAGAACCCTTCTCTTTAAATTATGAATTTAAGCTTTCTTTAATTATGAATTCTTTAAATTTTGATGTATTTAGTTGGATTGAGTTGTGGGCTGTAGAAATTAGGTGATTGAAAGTTTATTTAAGTTTGGAATTCATGATTTGCATTGAAACTCTTGAAGGTATAGTGTTCATGTCCCTTTGATGATTCATGGGTAAAATGCATTATGCTTTAAATTGGGAATTTCTCAAGAATTATGTTGAATTATCTGTTGAATTGTGGTTTAAGGTTTGAATCCTCCATTACCCATGCACTTGATTTCCTCATTCATGGCATATGCATTGAAGTATGGTTATGATGTAATTCTTGTTAAGGGCATGACCCTCTTGTTATGATATGATATTTTAAGGCTTGTGATCACATAGTCTCTTGTTATGGCTCTTTGAGCCTTAGGGGTTGTTGCACCATTTTGATATATTATGAAGGTTTGATATGATAAGCTATGTAGATGAGCTACTCCTATTGCATTGTTATGGAAATGGTTATGGAAATTCTTGTTGGCTTTTAGCCTAAGTATGGGTATGGATTTGATCATGTTTTGGTTTATCTAATAATGCATGGTTTTGAAAAGAATATCAACTCTCTATTTTGAAAAGCTGGAATGGATATATATATGTATTCCCATGGGATGAGACTTAGCACCGAGTGATTAGAGTTGGGGTGGAATATCTTCAAGGGTCCATACTCCTTTCCGTCAAACCATGTGCCAACATGGGATATCTCCATAGATGGGATTGACTTATTATGTATCCCCGTGTTGAAGGGTTGACTAGGGATCTACCTGGCAAGTAGTCCGAATCTAAGTAGTAGCTCGCTCAAGTTCCCTCTGTTGTCGGTTGAAGTCACATCCCCGCTATGATATGATCTTAGGTTGTACTTCATGCATCATGGCATGGCATATTATTATGATATATACTCCTCTTTTGGCTATGTACATTCTTTCGTATCACTTGTCCCCTTGTCATCTCGTTTGGTCATACTATATTGTCATATTCATTGCATAACCACATACTTCGGACATATTTTGTGCTAACCCATACTTTTTATCTACATGTTCTAACCATGTAGGGACTAGTGACAACTTCTATCTTCCGTTGGACGACGAGTGACATCCTTGAAGCTATTTGCTTGTGGTGAGCCCTTTTGTTCAGGGGAAATAACAACTTTCTATCTTTATTGTATTATTTATTTCCTTACTTTATGTATTGAGGGTAAGCCCCAAACTACGTCGAGGCCCCGTTTTATCTTATGTAGAGGCTATGTTGGACACACTAAAACTCTTGCACGTTGAATTATGTTTTATTGGGATATTATGACTATTGGGATTTGTTTATGGGAATGATGTTCCGATTATGCTTATAATTATGTTTATGGGCTTGTGAATGATGAGAATGTTCTTATATGGAAAGTCCCCTATCCCGGTATGCCCATATAGCTTGAGTCCTACTTACCCTCCCCTTAGAATTACTTATTATCTGCTATGTGATTCATGTTCATCCCATTTCCGGCAACATTCCCATAGCTTGAGTTTAAAACCCCATTTCCCCTAGAATTATGTGTTATGTGTTTACTTATCCGCGCTTCCGAACCAATAAAATGTGTGATGATACTATGATGGCATGATCAAGGACTTTCGGGTTCTTTTTTGCCATGTCACATCTAGGCCCCACTTTCGGGTCATGACATTTATGCAGGGATTCTCTTTTATTATAACCCTGTTGACTAGACTTACTCAAAAGGATGTGGACTTTCAATAGTCAGATGAGTGTGAGGTGAGCTTTCAAAAGCTCAAGGATTTGTTGACCTCAACACCTATACATAAGATGATACGAAACCAGGGTCTAACAATGCATACACATCAAAATGAAAGACTTTCAACTTAGAATTTGATTTTACAATAATTAGCTGATCAAAAATAGATAACAAATTTCACTACCACTTTTATTAAGCTAGTCCTTTACTTTTAGTAGATGATGAATAAAAAGTTAGTGCAAAATGGCTTTTTATCTTTTCTTCTTATCATAAGATATTAGCTAGAATCAATTGTACCTATAACTACATCTGGTGAATCCTCATAGTCCTGTCAGGTCTAAAGTGCATAAAATCTATTTTACCGCTGATCCACAACCAAAATCAAAGTAGACCCTATTGAACCTATCATCTTGAAGGATTATGCGGACCCTGTAGACACCCATCTCTATCCTTGTTAGGAACAGTCAAACAATTGACTATCTTATGCTCCATCATTCCATAATTGAACATGCATCGGTATCTACTAAGCATTACATGAACAAGAGTTTATCAAGAGTTTCAATCAAGGGTTCCAATGGAACAATAACCATGCACTTGCCATGAATGAGATACAAGAACATGGGTAATGGAATCAGGACTTTATTTCACAATTGAAAGATAATTCCTCATAAATCATGTAGAAATCCATAAACAAGTCATAATGCAAGTTACCCATGCTTAATTAAAT
>JBCEWC010007477.1:0-21372 GCA_038996855.1 Solanum aculeatissimum | reverse complement strand
TTTATTAAGTTGTGATCTTAGAAGTTGAATGTAATATAAAATTTGAACTTTTATTAGGATTTCTTAAGTTTAAACTTAGTATAATTTGTTAAGTTGAACTTTAAATAGTAATTTTTAAGTAGAACTTAGATTTAATTTGAAACTTGAACTTTGAGATTTTAGACGTTGAACTTTAAGTTGTGAATTTTGATTAGATATAATTAGGATTTATTAACTTTAACTAGAAATTAATGATACTTTAAGAAATTTCGTAAGTTACACTTTACGATTATTTTTAACATAAAAATATAATTTAGAACTTCAAGTTTAGAATACTTAAGAACATATTTGAACTAATTAATTAAGTTTGTGAATGTTTTGTAGATAGATCACCGTTTGTGGATGTATGATATGTATTATGAAAATGGTGGTGGGTTGAAATCTATATTTTTTTACGGTGTTAGAAGTTTTATTGATCATGCAATGACATTCGATATTTTTAAGAGAAATCAATTGGTTAGGTGTCCTTACAGTGCATGAAATGTTTTAGTCCAGATGAAGTTATGATGCATTTGTATCGCAATGGATTTAAGCCTAGATATTTTGTATGGATGGACCATGGAGAAATGGATGGACTGGATGGTGTATTTTATAATTCGATGCCCGTGGATGAATATAATATGCTTGTACCACATGGTCAAATTAGATTTGAACATTATAGGAATCAACATGACACGTTTGAGCATGATAGGGTTCATGAAATGATTAATGATGCTTTCGGAGTTCAAGGGGGGTTGGAACCTGAACAATTTTTTAATGAAGCTCCTAATGAAGAAGCAAGACGCTTCTATGAAGAATTAGAAAAGGCTAATCGACCATTATGTGAGGGGAGTCCACATTCTGTTTTATCTGTTGTTGTTAGATTAATAAATATTAAATTGGATTGGAATGTTCCTAATGCGGCTATGGACTCAATGGTTGATCTTTTGGGTTAGTTGGTTAATCCTGAGTTTAACATACCTAAGAACTTCTGTCAGGCAAAGAAACGGATTTTCAAATTAGGATTGTCACATGATAGAATTCATTGTTGTGTTAACAGTTGCATGTTGTACTACAACACTGATAGTGACTTGGAAAATTGTAAGTTTTGCGGTCATACTCACTATAAAAGGAGTCCGGCTGGAAAGATGGTTCTAATTAAGGTGATGCATTATTTACCTCTTATTCCAAGATTGAAGAGGTTGTATGCATCGATGAGGTATGCCCCACATATGAGATGGCATCGTGAATATAGAAGGTCGTCGGGTATGTTGTATCATCTATCTGATGGGGAAGCATAGAAGCATTTTGATAATGTATATCCTGATTTTGCTAGAGAACCTAGAAATGTCATATTGGGTATGTGTGCAAATGGTTTCACACCATTCTCAAATTATGTCATGCCTTATTCTTGTTGGCTCGTATTTCTTACTCCATATAATCTTTCTCCAAAAATATGCATGACAAGTTCATTCATATTTTTAAGTTGTGTTATTCCAGGTTCCCATAACCCAAAAAGTTCAATTGACATCTATATACAATCACTTATAGATGAGCTTAAACAGTTATGGTTTGAAGGTGCACTGACTTTTGATATACCAACTAAACAAAATTTTGTTATGCGTGCTTGTTTAATGTGGACCATTAATGATTTTCCTGCATATGGTATGTTGTCTGGTTGGATGACTACTGGAAAGCTTGCTTGTCCTCATTACTGGAACATAGTAAAGCTTTCACCCTAAAGCATGGCAGAAAACATTCATGGTTTGATTGTCATCGTCAATTCTTGTCAATGGACCACGAGTTCAGAAAGATGAAACATGCTTTCAGAAAAAATAGGATCGACATTGATCCTCCACCCCCATCATTGACAGGGTATCAAATTTGGGAGAGTGTTTCTTAACTGCCTAAAGTTACAGAAGGTCCAAGTTCTAGACTTCCTAGATACGGTGTTGAACATAATTGGACCAAACAAAGCATATTCTGGGAGTTGTCATATTGGAAGGATAATATCCTAAGACATAATCTTGATGTGATGCATATTGAGAAATATTATTTTGACAACTTATTCAACACAGTGATGGATGTTAAAGGTAAGACAAAAGACAATCCAAGAGCTAGAATGGACTTAAAGGAATATTGTAGGAGGAAAGAATTGTGGCTACAGGAACTATCAAATGGCAAAATTATTAAGTCAAAAGCCAATTTTTCATTCACCATGGATGAGAAACGTGAAATATGTGAGTGAGTTAAAAATTTGAGGATTTAAGAGAGATATGCTTCAAATTTGGACAAGCAGACAGACTTGAATGAAGGCAAGTTGATAGGTATGAAAAGTCATGATTGTCATGTATTCATGAAAACTTTACTTGCTATTGCTTTTAGCCATCTTCCTGAGAGGATATGGAAGCCAATCGCATAGATAAGTCTTTTCTTTAGAGATTTATGTTCTGGAACATTGCTTGGAAAAGTAGTTTAGACAGGATGACAGAAAATATTCTTGTTATTACTACAAAGTTGGAGAAGATTTTTTCGCCTAGCTTCTTTGATGTGATGGAACATTTGTCGATTCATCTTGTACAAGAAGCCCGCCTTGGAGGTCCAGTTCAAACAAGGTGGATGTATCCATTTGAAAGGTAATGTTTTTATGACTTAAGTACTTAATTATATATAATGAATATATAAATAGTAAAATTTATAATTAACACATTTGAATTGGTATGTATATAAAAATGAGAGCTTGCAAACAAACAATTAAACAAAGGGGTCAAATCAAATGATCAATTGTTCAAGCTCATATCGCAAGAGAAATTGACCACTTTTATTCCTATTACTTTGGGGATGAAGTGTCATGCAGGAGAAATAGGCTAAATCAGAATGATGAAGGTGAGAGTGATCCTATGTTTCCCCCAATTTCAATATTTAATCAAAGTGGTAGAGGTCTAAAAGGCGTGAAAAATAAGGCTTCACGGCCATGAAAAGACAATCGGCTATGACCCATATTCTACTTAATTGTGCAGAAATTCAGCCATATCTTGAGTAAGTGTTAAATAAATTATATTGTCAAATATACATACTAATTAGTGTTTTATTAACTAACAAAAATGTACATATCAATATCAGGTTGTTCGTAAACATCTGGGGCAACGAAGTCATATATACAAGGTTTGCCAAATGGTTAAAGGATTATGTAAGTGTGAAAGCATAATCATATTGAATTAGTAGAAATAATATATTTATTTTAAATTAAATTGTATTATTTCGAATACAATTTGTAGGTTTATGATGAATATTCAACTCTTCAACATTCACCATTAGTGAGAGAAATCGCACTCGGACCTGAATCACAAATTCACACAATGAATAAATATTGTATGAATGGCTTTAAGTTTCAAACTAAGGAAGTTTCTATGTATAAGAAAACCAATAATAGTGGTGTCTTCGTTCAAGGTGATATCGACGGTAATGGTCAAACTATTGAATATTATGGTGTCATACAAGAGATTATTGAAGTTCGATATTCAGGTTGGTCTAAAAAGAAGATAGTATTATTTCAGTGTAAGTGATTTGACTCATCACATAGAGGAACAAGGGTGGACCAGCAACATAATATAATTGAACTTAAACACACCAGACAATATTAAAGTTATGATCCTTTTATCATTGCTCAAATGTTAAGCCTGTCTACAACGCTCCATATCCATTGCGTAGAGATAAGGTTGATTGGTGGGTTGTTATTAAGATAAAGCATGTAGGAAGAATTGAAATTGAGAATGTATTAGATGTGGAATACTAAAATGGTCTTGCACTTGTTCAACAACAAGTTGATGTTGAGTTGGAGACCATACTAGAACATCCTCGACACATACTAGAAGAGGTGTCTGATGGTGAATTAATAATGTCAAACGTTCAAGAAGAAGTACATGAGGATAGTGAATCATTGGAGGAGGAGGAATGAGAGGATAATGAATATGAAACAACAAGGGAATCGGAATGAGAGGATGAAAAAAATGAAACAAGCAAAGAGGACTGGACTGGTAGATTATAACTAGCATATTAGTTAATTTATTTTAATAATACTAAAATGATTTCATTTGTTTTTCTTATATATTATATTTGTGTTAATTTACATTCAGATGTCATCGAGTGATGGTGATAAATCTTGGGGTTAGTCATTCTGTTGGTAGGTCTAAAAAGAAGAAGTCTAGGAGACATATTAATCCTGGGGATATCCCAGGCTATATTTCTTCAACACCTGATATTTAAGGTGCCCCAGATTGCTCAGTACTTGTCTTCTGGGACTATGGATTATCTAGCCTTTCATAGTCAGCTGCCTCGACCACGAGTCGCATGTTCTTCTGCACTGTAAGATTCACTTCATATGATCATGTCCCTCCTCGACCTACAATGACTTATCATTGACCCACTTCATCGACTACTCCATTTCCTGTTGTTCCATCTCCTACTTATCAGTCGCCCCACCTATCTAATTTGAGACTTAGAGATTCTTCTAGTACTGATACTGCCCCTCCACCATCGACTCGACATTACACACATCTTCCATCATCAGTCGAGCCTTCTACTATTGTTGCACATGAGTTTGCACAGGATGTGCTAGAGTTAGCTCCTGGACAGAGGGACAGACGCGGGAGAGTCGTGATAGAGCCTGATGGAGCATCGTTAGTTTATATTTTTATTAATTTATTTTTTCTATCTTGACAAATTATAGATGGACTAATAACATGTTTATTATGTGTCTTGCAGGTGACATCCTTTGAAACAAGTTGCGGATGCTCTAAAGGAGAGTGTTAGGAGGTTATACACGGAGGCATATCACTCTTGGGGGGAGATTCTAAATAAAATTTGTCAGGCGATGTTTAATGAATTCAAGGTATATATAAGATTAGATAATATTTTTAGTATTATTTACTTAACTTATTTTTTTTAACACAATTTACTTTTTTCAAGACTTTATGTACTTGACATCCGAGGTACAACATGGTCATTTCGACTACATTTGAGAGAAAGGCGAGCTCCCGACTATCCAACTTGCTAAAGAAAGCAAGGGATGATAGAAAAGTCAGTTCTTGGTTGCCTCCGAATGTATATCGGGATTTGGTCCAATATTGGGATATCGATAAACTCAAGGCCATGTCTGATCAAACTAAAAAGGCTAGAGGAAGCCTAAAGGGTGGCTCATTGCACACCGGAGGTGCAAAGAGTGTTGGCACCGTTACAAGGGAGCTGGTAAGATTTTTAAAATTTTAGATTTAAATTAATATATATTATTCTTAAATAAAGTATTTAATTTATACAAAATACAAACTTTATTGTTTATATTTTAATTTATAGAAAAAAGAATTAGGAAGGCCTCCTTTACGTGATGAAGTTTTTAGGAGGTATTACATGAAGAAAAAGAAGAATGAGTCAGATCCGGATGAGTGGGTGGAGGAAAAGGTCGAACAAGCCTATGTAAGTTATTGAACATAACTTTAATATATATATATATATATATATATATGCAATATATAGTATAATTTATTTTGATTCAAACTTTTACTTTTAATATATATATATATATATATTGAGTCTAATTATTATTTTGAATATGCAGCATGAGTATGAGCGACAAATACATGACCTTGGAGACTTGATCGAGCTAACTCCTGATTTGTCCAATCAAATTTAGATGAAAAAGGTTGCAGGTGGGAGCCATAAGAGCCGAGTTTATGGAATGGGCTCCCAGAATAACATACGACGACTCCAATCCGGTTTACAAAGTATTGGATCGTCACGTCAAGCTGAGGCCATTGATGAGGTCCAAGTTGCTGCCATGTCTCAAAAAATTGCTCAACTTACACAAGCACTGGCAGACGAACAAAAACGAAGGGCTAAGCATGAAACCAGAATGATTCAACAATATGAGCAACTTAAGGAACAAGTGTTCAACCTAGCCCATCGGTCTACACCCTCTCCTGAAGAATCTGATGTCTGTTCTGGGGATTTTGTAGAAAATAGTCCCTAGTTCCCTTGTATTACAGTTTTGGATAATTTAAAATTTTTGTTAAACTTTGAAATAATTTAAAATTTTGTGAATTATGAATTTCTTTTATTTTAATGTTTAATTGTACTTATTGTTATGTATTTTGTGTGTTTTAGTTGTTGTTTATTGACTGGTATTGGTTGTATAGATATTAATTGAATGCAAATTTTAATGCAGGTGGGCAGCAGAAACTGCAGGTTTTTTTTGCTGTCAAAAAAGTTCCAGAAAATGCGACGGACAGAGTCCCTTTGTCCGTCGCTTTTGTGCAATTTTTTTAGAAATATTTTTTCAGAAAAGTGACGGACAGAGTCCCAATGTCCGGTGCTTTTCTGTATTTTTTTAAAAAATTCTCGAAAAGCGACAGACAGGGTCCCTTAATCCGTCGCTTTCTTGGAAATTAAAAAAAAAATAAAAACAAAAAAGCGACGGACAGGGTCACTAAGCCCGTCGCTTTTTTGAATTTTTTTTAATATTAGCGTCACAAATATTAAATAATTTTAAAAAAAAAAAAGCAATCCCGTCCGTCGCATTTTGATTATTTTTTTAAATATTGCAACGTCGTCCGTCGCTTTTTTGCGATGCAGTCCATTGCTTTTGAAAAAGTGACGAGCAAAAAAGCGACGGATGTGACTGCGTTGCTTTTTCCAAAAAAAAGCAACGTAGTCCGTCACTTTTCCCGAAAAAAGTAACGTAGTCCGTCGCTTTTTTCGTCCTTTTTTAATAGTTTTTTAGTAGTGAATGCACGCATATCTTACCATTATCTCGTAGAGATAGAAAAACTATTTTCGGAAGACTCTCAACTCAAATATATCAGTCCCAAAAGCAGATTATACATGGCATAAAAAAAAAACTAGAACGGAAAGCAATGAATAATTTTTTCATCTATGCATTAGAAATAATTCAAAAATATTGTTCTTTCATCTATTGGCTCAAACTTATCCCTTTTTTCATCTATCGGATCAAAAATTTTCCTTCACCAATTACAAATAATTCAAATTTGCCCCTCCGACTTGTTAGATCAAAATTGCCCTTAACATATTAAAAAGGACTTAATTTTGTTTTAAATTCTGACGATGTATTTTAATTTAAAAATTATCGTTTATTGATAACTATTTAGTTTTCTTTTCATGTGTAAATGAATATTTCAAAAGTTCTTGATTGTTTCTCTAAATGCTTTGTCTTACCTAATAGAAGTATTTGCTATATATGAATTAACGTGTGAACTAATTTGAATGTAGTTGTTTAAAAATGAATAAATACATAATAAGAAAAATATGTGATAAGTATTTACTATATGCAAATATTATAATTTGCATATACATTTTTTATTTAATAACTATTTTTCAATTTAAAAAGTGTATCTTTCAATTAGCATATTTCTAGGCTTAGTATCGAATCGGAGACAGCCGAGAATGTTATGATGGCTTGTTGGATGAGACTGATAGAAAGAAAGGACGGATTCGAGCTTCCCAAGCTTTATGCTGTTGGGGAATGGGAATTGTGTCTATCAATTATCTCCGTTTCTTTTTTTCTTTCTCCAAATTAGCATATAACCCCAAATTAGAGGCATTTTTTCCCTCTTTTATGAATGATTTTCTTTTTTTTTCATGGATGATACTTTGAATTCTCTCCAAATTCAAACTTATGAGGTCATGCTTTCTCTCCCTTGCTATGACAAAGCAATGTCATCAGTAGATCATGATAATTTACAAAAGTGCATTGACAACCATGAGAGAAACCTTTGAAGTGTAAGTTCAAATCGCAGGTTTATGAAATTGTTATTAAACTTATATGGATGATGTTTTGAAAGATTGAATATATCACAAGAAATTCATGTCTTGAATTTGAGGATTTTTGGTGTAAATTTGAGGTAGATTTTTTATTGATTTTTTAAGGAATCAAACTCATATGTATATACTTCGTATTCATGTATTTGAGTGTATATGCATTTGTATCAATGTATTTGAGTGTTTCTATAGTGTATTCATCATATTTAGAAAATCAATTGAAGTGTAAATGTTCCTTGTTATATATGATGTATCAATGTATTTGAGTGTATCTACAACTAGTTATAAACTTGTATCAAGTGTATTCAAGTGTATTTGTTCATTGTTATACTTTTATATCAAAATTTATTTGTATCTTCTACTGATTATACATTTGTATCAAGTGTATTTATTCTTTTGTTATTCATTTTGTATCAATGTATTCGAGTGTATCTGCAACTTGTTATAAATTGGATCAATGTATTAAAGTGTATTAGTTCTTTATTATACATTTGCATCGTGTATTTGAGTATATACATGTTTACTATTATACATTATGTTAATGTATTTGAATATTTCTATAGTGTATTCATCACCAAAATGTATTTATATCAAAATTGTATAAATGCATCAAGTGAAAAAAGTCTATAACTACAAAAAGTGTGTGCATTTATGTCATGCAAGTAATATTCATTGATACAAGAAAATTAATGTACAAGAAAAGATTTTGTAGCTGAATTTCTTTTTTTATCATAAAAAAAATTGTTAGATTTCAAAGTCCTATTAATTATAAACGAATGAAATATCAACAAGTATGATTTATGCTAAAATTTATTTTTTATAAAAAGGTATTGTTGCACAATTAATGCATTCAATGTTGTATTTGTGTTCAAAGTCGCTTAGCAAATAATAATGTAGTTACAAATTATTATTGGTTAAAGTGCAGCTAAGGAGGCCTAATTTTGGCCTAATGTTAGCTTTTCTGAAATTTTCTCTTTAAAAATATTGTTTTAATAAAAAAGAAAGAAATTTTGTATGCCTCCAAAAAGATATGTTTTTATTACAATTTTTTTATGAGATCAATTTTCTTCTAAGATGCTTCTTAAGAAGAGAGTGAAAATACAGGAATTGGGGATCCCCCTTCCCCCAGCTCCACCTCCACCCCACCACAATCATGATAAATTAGTTGATAGAAAGAAAAAAAATTGTTTATGATTAAAAATATAAAATTCTATTTCCAAGAAATTGTGCAGTATGTGGCCTTTTCAAACAAATTTCACCCATTCAATTTTCTTATCAGGTTGATTTATATAGTGATCTAAGAGTAGGAGCTCAGATGGAGCAAGAACAAACAGGGAATGAAGTAGACTCTCATTGATGTGACGACAAATCAAATATACAAATCTATAAAAAGAGTCCAACGTAACTTAGGCCTAGTTATATAATAGAAAGAAACTTTTACTTGCAAATTTAAAGGGAGGTAGAACCTCACAAGAATGAGGAAAAAACATGACCAGAAAAATTGCGTGAAATAAGTGAATTTATTCAATTGAGACATTCTTGATTGATTGAGACAACATGATTCCCTCAATATAGCTTAACTCCGTCAAGCTTGTACAAGTAGTGAAAAAGTATAAATTTAGTAGGTTGTTGACCCACGAAAATATGGGGTCAAAAAATGCAGAATTTCTTTTCTAAAGAAAAAAACTTTTTTCCCTAACGATAAAAGAACTTTAGGACGGGATTTTCAGGAACTAGTATCACGTAATTAGTTATACAAAAATCGTAGGGATCGTTTGGTAGAGTGTATTGGCAAAAATAATGCATGCACTAACTCTTTGTATTAGTAATACTTTGTTTAGCACTTTTTCATGCTATGTGTAACTTATGCAAGCATTAGTTATATACTCTACTATATATTAAAGTATGTATTACTAATATCATGTATTTCTACGTATTAGTAATGAAAGAGGTTTAATGCATGTATTAGCATGATTAAAGACCTTATTACTCTTCAAAAAACAAATTACATCTTTTTCATCATAATTGTGAAGGGTATCTTTGTAAATAAATATTTTTATGCAATATGCTATTCTTAATACATCAAAGCAAACAATGCATAAGAGATTATCTATGTATAATTAATGCATACATTACTAATACAAGCATTGTCAATACATGCATTACTAATACACTCTATTTAACATTATTTTATAAATTCTACCAAACGACCTCTTAGTAACTTTAAAAAGCTAAAATTGTTATGTAATTAATGAGAAAAAAGATTTATAACTAAAATGCTAATAGCAATAAAATGAGTTAAAAAGTTGAGACTTAATTTATTCGATTTCAAAGGCTAAAAAGAATTTTTTTGAAATATTTTAAGATTATAAAAGTCATATTTAAAAATTTTAACTAAGATATTTCAAGACTACACAAAGTTCAGACAAATTAACTAGTACTTAATAATTGACTTTTAAGGTAGAAAGACGATAAATTTGAATCATCTCTAATATGATAATCTAATATGGTAAGAGCATTTTTGACCCACTAGATTGAAGGAAAGACAAATTTGATCCACGAAAGGAAAGCATTTTTCTAAAACAATTTTTAATATGTTGAGAACATTTTTGTCCCTTTTTCATAAAATAAATCCATATCAGGCACGCACAATAAATTGCAAAACCAATATTGAATTAAATTCAATTGGTTTCCCTACCAACAATTTTCTGTCATACTAATTGGATAAATTCTAGAGATGTTGCATAAGGAGAAATGAACAATTCTGGCATCGATGTGCAAGTTCATACATAGCATAGTCCTCCTTCAAGATCATTTATGGTCCATACTTTTGACAACGGAAAAGAGAAACTAATGAAGAGGCAGCAAGCATGGTGATTCAAAAGTCTTTTGGCTTGATACAAGCAGCAAATAAGCCCCTACAACCCAACTATTTATATACTAAACTCTACGCACTTCATTGGTGGTAACTGTATGAAGTCGTCAGCTTCCTCTTCACTGTCACTTCCGATCCAGCCATAACAAGGAAAGCGCCTTCTTGGTGGCTGAAGGCAAACTCGCTTTGAGGAAGGAAGAGTTTTTGGAAGATGATCAGCAGAGGGAGGTACACTATTAACTGGGCATGGGGAAGATATAGTAATATGAAAGTTACTCCCTTCCTGCAGCACTTCTCTCCCAGAATTTCCACCATCACTGCAAAAAACATTAGCCATCCCCCTTTGGATAGAAGTTTGCCTTCCCCGTATGTCTTTACACCTATTTCCGTCTCCTTCAGCTGGCGGGAGACTTAATACTTCTGCAAAACATGGTTGGTAGGGAAATTTCACAATCCAAGTTCCAGCATGAGTGATTTATTGGAATGAATGAAACAGCTACAGTTACACTAAAAAAGAATGCAATAGTGCAGCCTCCCTAATCTGTTGGTATACTAAATTGGCTTATGTCTTGGATGTTTTTTTATTCCTAAAAGATAACAGATGGAGAAAAAGTGAAATAGAAGGCTTAGAAGGGAAATGATGAAACTATATGATTGTCTTCCAAAAGCAAAGGAATGATCCATTTTTTAGTCAACTGATCTGATGGGTCAAACAAACTATTAATTATAACAAATATCTGAATTACAAATAAATAAATAATAATAGGCTAAGATTCTAAATAAATGAGGTCTTCTTTTATTCTAAATGTCTCGTGATCTTCAACCAATTATGTGCTTCAATATAATTACTGAGAGTAAGCCCCAATAGCTAGGGATGACAATGAGGCGGGTGCGGGGCGGGTTGAGCTCAACCCACAAATCTTTTAAACCGTCCCGATCCACCCCAACCCGCCCCGCATGATGACTTTTTTCATTTTTAACCCGCACAAACCCGCCCCGTTTAAATTTTAAAATTCTTTTGTTTTTTAATTGAATTTAGTTTCTTTTTCGCTAATTAACGTCTCAACAACTAATTAACTATTTTTAGTTGACATTTTAACAATTGTTTCTTAATCGTTAATTAAAAGTTTCTAATTAACATTTTAACAACTAACAATTATCAGACATCTCTAGTTTAAATTTTAGAAAAAAAATAAAATTAAAGTCAATAATCAATATAAAAAATTTATATCTTTGATTTTTTACTAATTACAAAGATTTAATTTCTTCGAATTCCGATCTGAGTTTTTAAACCCGCAACCCGCCCCGCCCCGCCCCGCATTAGTTTTAAAATAGCTACTTCACCCGCCCCACCCAACATAACTTTAAACCCGCCCCGCCCCGCATAGATCTAAACCCGCCTCGTACCCGCCGCCATCCCTACCAATAGCCTGTTTCGAATACTTAGCGGCTTGATCGAACCAAGCCTCTGCAATTTCAGAATCTCCTGTTGATTGGCTGGGGACCTGGACTCAAAGATTTTTCTACATTGTTAAGCCTATTTCCATTGCCCTGCATTGGCAGATAAATGGCTACCCCATGGAGGAATTCACAGGGATCAAGAAATAGATTAGCGTAGACAATTAGTTCCTTACCTGAATTGGCAATGTCTTGTTTGTGGCTACAAAGCTCTTCGTGTGTTGGCTCTCCTACTGCATCAACAAGCTTAGAGTATCCTGTTTCTCCTGGAGTATTGCCAGCTTCATTGTATGTGGAATCAACAAGAGTGCCTAAAGGACAACTGGTACTTTCTAAAGCAGGTTCTTCTGTTTTTTCATCTTGTGAGGAAACACCCTGCTTTAAGTCAAGATCTTCAGCTATTCTAGTATATGTATAAATTACTCTAGTGCAACGAACATCAGTAACAATCATATCAACATTTAAGGAAATGAAAATTTTCATCAGCATCATTGCAGTTCATATAGTTGGCACTCAATGCAATACAGATATGAGCCTGTAGCTGAAATCCTAATTATACATAACCAGAAAGAACACCTAAATATACCCCGAATGGAGACTATAAGCAAATGTGGCTCAGCCCTGTGTAGTTAAAAATACCACACAATTTAGGCTAGCAGTCTTAGAAATATATGTGTTCAAAGGTGAAATACAGATCCTGGAGTTCGACTCAGAAATAAAAGATGTCTTATTTCTTCTTTGGTTTGTTTTACTAACCAATAATAAAAGGCAGAAGACGATCTATGAATTGATTTATGGTACATAAGACGCAAAATATATGAATTGACTTATGGAGCATAGGATGCATACAGAGGACAAGGGTGGAAATAGGAGTATGAAGGTTCACATTTGCAGCAAAAAGAAAACGTAATTGCTTATTGGGCTTGATTCAGAAACAGCTCTTATTATTAATGACTGAGTCTCAGAACCATGTGATTGGTTTTTTTAATAAAATCAACATTTTATAGACAAGAATACACCAATGGTGTATTTCGGTAGTAATTACATCAGGAGTATATAGAGAGGCAAAACCAGGAAAAATATATATCCTCTATACCCCTCCTAAACTGTCTAAAGAATTACATCAGAGGTATAGAGAGGCAAAACCAGAAAAAATATCTATCCTCTATACCCCTCCTAAACTGTCTAAAAGAAGTGAGTAATATCTTCCACCTCTTTGGGGAGGACATAATTTACACAAAGCATCTCTGATTCCTTTCCTTTAAAATTGCCCACCAGACGCATGTAGGGACAATCTTCCAGATCTTCTTGTGACTTGACATATTCCCTTCTCTGTTCCAGCATGTTAGAAAATTTGAAGTGTGTCTTGGCACGGACCAGCTGATACCCCTCAAATTCAAAAAGACCTGCCACAATTTTCCTGCCACTGTGCAATGGAGGAAGAGATGGTTTTTTGTCTTTGTTTCTATTTCACAGAAAAAACACCTCGAGCATAACTGCCTTCCCTTTTTCATAAAATTGTCCCAAGTTAGCATTGCTTCCTTGGCTACCAAGCTAGTGAAACAAGACACTTTGTGAGGTACTTTGATTTTCCATATCATTTTCCAAGGCATGGTAGAAGCATTTCAGCTGGCCAGTCAAGATGTCTATAAGCTGATTTTACTGTCAACTTCTGTAATGACACATTTTTGGCTTTACCTGTGAAAATTATTGTTCTACCCTTTCGTAAGATGTTTTGGACCTATTTGTACGGTTGGGACTGAAATCCTAAGTTTTAAAAGTGGAAACTATGAGTTTTGGCATGTTTGGGAGCTTAATTTGTTGAAAAAGTGAGTTTTTGTACCATTCTGAGTTTTAGGTGTCGGATCGTAAATCCGTCGATTCCATTTGCTCTGGGATGTTGAAACTTGTCCAGGAGAAGTTACAAAACTGAAGTCGGAGTTAAAATGAAGATTTTAGACCCAAAGTTGTGTTTTTAGTTGTTTCCGGAGCCAAAATTTGACTTTGGTCAACATTCAGAGTTCGGAAGCTCGGATCGAAATTATGACAGTTCCAGTGGTTCCGGATGGTGAAACTAACGCTAGAAATGGTCTCATCGTAATTTTTGGAGTTGTCAAGGGCAGTTTTGGTATTTTGAGTTCTCTGAAATAGACACTCATTTTCTCACCCTCATCTCCACCACTCTTTTTCAAACTTTCATAGTGTGGCTTAACAACCTATAATTGTTACAATTTTGAATATCACCCAATGGTTCCATTGTACAAGAACAAAGGTGATATTCAAAATTATAACAATTACAGGGATATTAAGTTGTTAAGCCACACTATGAAGGTCTAAGAAAGAGTGGTGGAGATGAGGATGAGAAAAGGAGTGTCTATTTCAGAGAATCAGTTTGGATTCATACCGGGGCGATTGACTACTGAAGCGATTCATCTTGTTCGGAGATTACTGGAGAAATATAGGAAAAGAAGGACCTTCATATGGTGTTCATTGATCTCGAGAAAGCCTATGACAAAGTTCTGAGGAATGTCCTATGAAGGTGTCTAGAGGTGAAAGGTGTTCCAATAGTGTATATTAGGGTGATAAAAGACATGTATGACGGAGCCGAAACTCAGGTAAGAACAGTAGAGGGGACTCAAAGTATTTTCCTGTTGAGATAGGACTTCATCAAGGATATGTGTTGAGCCCTTTTCTTTTGCCTTAGTAATAGATGAGTTGATACGGTCTATTCAAAAGGAAGTTCTATGATGTATGCTATTTGCGGATGACATAGTACTAAGTGATGAGACTCGGGAGAAAATGATAGATTGGAGGTTTGGAGACATACTCTGGAATCCAAAGGGTTCAAAGTGAGCAAGACCAAAACAGAATACTTGAAGTGCAAATTCAGTGTTGTGAGGGATGAAGCTGACATTAAAGTAAGGCTTGCCACTCAATCTATTCGCAAGAGAGAAAACTTTAAATATCTTGGATCCATCATCCAGAGTAGTGGCGATATTGACGATGATGTCACACATCGTATTGGGGCAGCATGGACTAAGTGGAGGCTTTCCTCTGGAGTATTGTGTGATAATAAGATACCACCTAAATTTAAAGGTAAGTTTTACAGAATGGTGGTTAGACTGTTTTTGCTCTATGGGGTGGAGTGTTGATCAATCAAAAATTCATATGTTCAAAAGATGTAGATCGCAGAGATGAGAATGTTGAGATGAATGTGTGGACATACCAAGAGTGACAAGATTAGGAATGAGACCATTTCGGAGAAGTTAGAGGCGGCCCGTGTGGCTAACAAGATGAGGGAAGCGAGACTACGTTGGTTTGGACATGTGCAAAGAAGTACCGATGCTCCTGTTAGGAGGTGCAAGAGGTTGGATTTAGGGGTTACACGGAGGGGTAAAAGTAGACCAAAGAAGTATTAGGGGAAAGTGATCAGACAAGATATGACGAAACTTCATCTCACCAAGGACATGACCTTAGATAGAAAGGAGTGGAGTCGCGTATTAGAGTAGAAGGTTAATAGATTATAAGGATAGATTGATGTCTGACTTTGTGGTATAGTAAGTCAGTAGGATTAGTCGTGTCTTTATATCCTGTGTTGTCATTATCCATTTTATATTTGTTACTTTTATCATATTTTACATACTATCATTTGTTTTTCATTATTTGTCATTTTCCTTTTGTCTTTTCTTTTCCTCTTTTTTCCATATCTAGTATCTTCTGCCGATGGGACTTGGTTTTTGAGACGAGGGTCTTCTAGAAATAGTCTCTATCTCTATGATGTAGTGGTAAGGTCCGAATACATTTTAACTCCCCAGACCCCACTTGTGGGATTCTACTAGGTATGATGTTGTTGTTAACTGTTTATTTGAGTTGCATTGGTAAATGTGAAGAGAAGACCTCAAAATCGGATTATGATTATTCCGTTGAGTCTAGATCATTGTTTCTGGTATGGATACATATTTGGTTTGTGTAATTCTGCTTCCGAATGAGTCCCGAGGGTTCATTCCGAGCTCTTGATCATAGCTGAGTTGTTGGTTCTAGTGCAGTCACCCTCTCTACTCCGTGTTTGTGGACAGTCCATCCGCGTTCGTGGACAGTCCATCCGCGTTCGCGGGCCTGTATCAGCGTTCGCGGTGCTTTGTTGGTTTTTCCCTCCGCGTTCACGGAGTACATTTTATACATGTACAGTGTTAAATCTGAGAAACACTACTTTTACACCATTTTCAATTATTTCAAGCTTTTGGGGTGATTTTTTACGAAGGTTTTCGTAGAATTCTTTTGGGTAAGTGTTTCTAACATCATTATAATTAATTTCCATGACTTTTATCTTGATATTGTCTTGAATTTCATGATTTTGGATATTTAAAATTGGGAATATTTAATCTATGATTTGAAAACTTTAATTGATGATTTCTCTTTTGATTTGAACTCGATTATAGTGAGATTTTCACCCACGAACTCCTTTTCTCGCTTAGATTCATAATTTCAAGTTAATTTCCAGATTCGAAAACTTCAAATTTTAGCCCAAATTTTTACCATTTTGCCCTTAAGCCTAATTTGTGTCAATATGAGTATCAAAATTCATCCATTGATGCGTAGTATCTATTTTTGATAGCAATTGATCAATTCAATGATTATTTGGAGGTTTGAGTTGATTGAAAGCTTGTCCGAGTGCGATTTCGACATTGAGGTAGGTTTGGCTAGCCTTTTTGGGACTGAATTTGAGTTATTGAATATGCCCTTGTGATAATTGAAAGATCTAAATTGATTCATGCGTAATGGGAAGATATGATAGAATTTTGATGGAAATGTGATACCAATTATTTCAAGGTCTGCGACACCATTGCATTCATACATTTCATATGCATTGCATCATTTGCTGCATTTACCATCTTGATCTGTTCTTATTTATATATATAATGTGTACAAACCTTGTGATGCTGGTGATAGATTCTTAGTTATTACATGTATTTTCAATTTCTCTTATCCCATCAGGGTAGTTGATCTCATTCTACCAAAGCTTCCTTCCATCTATATCCTAGATATTAGCGGTAAGGCTCGGATTTCGAGTCATCGTGGATCTTTTGAGATTTCCTTTGTTGCTTTCTATTTCAGACATTGTATTAGACATTATTAGAAATCGTAGTATTTTCATTTGAGATAGTTGCATTTACTCTTTCATACTACTTTATATGCTCTTGTACTCATGACTCCAGGTTTTGGAATTTTTTTTTACTGCAACATTTTTTTTTCTCCCCAAGTTTTGGGATTTCTTATTAAATGTTGTGATTATTTTTGCTTGCCTTATTCTCTTTAGTTGCGATCCCATTTTGGGTCGTGACAAGTTTGGTATCAGAGCTCTAGGTTCGTTGGGCTCGTGAGTCAAGAGCATGGTGTCAAGTAGAGTCTCGCGGATCAATATGTTGACGTCCTTACCCATCTTCGGATTGTCTTTGAGTCAGTGACATTAGTTCCATTGATCAGAAGACTATCAATGTTGTTGTATCTCCTGTGATTGTTTGCTGATCTGCGGAAAAACTCTGTTTTTGTCACCCTCTTTCAACCACACAGTCCTGGATCTTTGCCTCCATGCTATTTTTCTTTCTTTGCCACTTCCTCAAACTCTACTGTCAGAACAGCCCTCAAATATGACTCATCTTCAGACAAGCACCTTTGCTCCTAGATCACATCTAAATTATAAAGTTGATTCAAGATGTTTTGTTTCTGTAAACCAAGATTACCTTGTACAGTTTTGCTCCATTGTTCAAGCTTCACTTTAAGATCCTTCAACTAACAAGCTAGAATGTAGTTTGGTCTACCTACAAAAATCTGAGTCCCACCACCACTTACCTCTCTCTATGAAATTTTCAGTTTGCAGCCACCAATTTTCGAATTTAAAATAAGATGTGACCTCTCCCAGTTTCCACATTCTAGTAGCAAGGGGCTATGGTCTGAAGAAACTCTAGGCATAATAGTTTGTTTGATTTTCTTGAAAGATGTCTCCCATTCTTCTGAAAATAAGAACCTGTCCAATCTTGCTGATGCGGCATGCCTGTCTCCTTTTCTCCAAGTAAAACTGCCACCTGTCAGTGGTGGGTCTTCCAACTCCATATCCTCAATGAATTCTGAAAAATCCTCCATAGCTTTGGTGATTCGATAGCAGTTCTTCTTAGAAGGGAACCTCACAACATTGTAGTCCCCAGCAATCACCCAGGGGCCATTGAATAGGCTCCTGACTGCTCCAAGCTCCCCCCATAACTCCTCTTTCCTCTCTATTATTTGAAGCACGCACACCTGAGAAGTGCCAGCTAAAATCCTGTGTTTTGCCCCTCAATCTTACAATGATACAGTAAGCCCCAACCTCACAAACCTCCCTCCCATATGTTGCTGTCCCATAAAATGATAATCCCCCCTTTGGTACCTATGGCTTCCAACTGTGTGAACTTCACCCTTCTATTGGCCCAAAGTTCTTAATTATCTCCCTTATATCACCTCTTAATTTAGATTCCTGAAAACAGTATACATCTGCCCTCCATTTGTATAACATGTTCTTAATCAACAGCCTCTTCCAAGGATCATTGAGGCCTCTCACATTCCACGACACTACGTTAACCTTCATTGAGATTGTTCACGAAACACCCCCCTCCCCCTCCAAAGCTAATAAAGTTGCTGCTTGGTTCCACATTTTTAAGCTCCTTTGGAATCTTTTCTTTTGGAGTCAATGGTAACATTGCATTTGATACTTCTTCTGTTACTTGTCTTTTGCCATCAATTTTCACAAATTCAAAGCCACCTCCTCACAGCCTTGAAAATGGACTCCAAATTCCTTACTTAGCTTAATTATGTTGTGAACTCCAAATTCCTTAGCTTAATTATGTTCTGTTGAACCCACATGGGAATTACCTTCCCTGATTCTGTTGCACCTTCTTTCACTGCTGAGTTGAGAGGTAAAATATCCTCTACTTTGTCATCCCCCTCCTCCTTTCTCTTCCATCTGTAAGTTCTCCTCTGCATGTGCAGCCAAGCTCTCCTTGTTGTCCTACTGAATGATACACATCGCATCATCATCAATTTGCTCTTCAGCCAACGCAAGACCATTCTTCGCTTCGTTAATGATTCCTAGGCTGACTACTAACCCACCTTCTGCCACCATTGATGATAGTTTATTAGCTTCTATCTCAATTTGGAACGGGTTTGGAGTAATTGTTATATTAGGGCCCAACTCTGTTGAAGTTTCTGCTGACCCAGGCCAATGGGTCCAAGCCCAACCCTTCCTTAGAATCAGGTGATCATTTTGGAGGAAGCCGGGATCAAAGATGCTTCCTTTATTTCCAAGAGACCAAGGGAAGTAACTGTGATGAGCTGGATAAACTCAAACTAAGAGAAAGCACTTGGTGTAAAGCAGAAAAGAAGATGAGCATGATAAGAGAAGAAAGAAGCGACTGTATCATCTAGCATGCTCAAATCACAGGAAAAGTTATGCCTCAGTCAAGTTTGGATTGGCTATATGAATCCTTACTGTCATGTTGCTTCATTTAAGTCTGACTCAGTCCAATATTTATCTAGCAAGCCCTAATCAATTAACAAAAACATCAGGAAAGGAATAAATAGCAAGATGATTAATGGAATAAAATACTAACAAGTTCTACAAAGCAAGCGTTCCATCTTCTCATTCATACCAGAGGAAAGCAGGGTAGAAAATATGATAAACTCTCTGTGCATCATCTCACAAATAAAAAATAAGCACTGTTACAAGTCTACCAAGCACAAGGGACGCCCTAAAGTAGCTTTATGAGTGACTAATACCGCCTCAACAATGAGATGCTAGATTTGCACCTCATACGAATTTAGCTCTAAATAGTGTAATATTCCCTGCCTTTGGGATGTGCCAATCAGCCTCTGCAATAGGAAACTACATGCTTTACAAAACCATAACATTAAGTCTTGGACTTCAGGAAAGATTGTGATGAAATGTACTTTATCCCCAATACACATTCATTATGAGTGCCGACCCGCAGGATATCTGAATCAACAATGCTAAAAGCAGTTCCAAGCATCTATTATTTATGCCACAGAAAATCATTCCCAGACAAATACTCAAGTACATCAAGTTCCAAAGAAATTTATAAACGACTGCGGATGATCATACTAGAACATGTAAATGATCGATTAGAGCAGCTTAAGTTAGCAATAAGATCCACTTATATTGATTGCAATGAAATGCTTTACGTATCTTTTAATGGATTTGAGGAACCATTTTTCCTAATAGCAAAGGAGACTACTTGATGGACTAACGACTATCACAGGTTATAGTAAACACGGGGGATAATACATGAAAGGAACAAGCAACCAAACAATGAGGAGGAATGGGCAATAGGCTCCGCATGACTCGAGAACAACTATCATATATCATATATATATATAATATATAAAACTATATAGAAGAGCGAGTAGCAGGCAGACATGCCTACTTCAACTACTTGCTTTAGCAGGCAGCTGTTGATTAACCTACCTGCTTCAGCAGCTTGATTTTATTATGTCATTTTTATTAATTATTTCTTCAATTGATGTAGCTATGAATTTACGATATTGCCCCTAACTAATTATTTATTCTTAAAAGACAGTTGTTGATTAATGTGTCTGTTTCAACTGCTTGATTTTGCTACATCGTTTCTATTAATTATTTCTTTTGCTACTTCAGTTATGAATTTACAATATTACCCCAAATCAGTATTGACATGCCTGCTTCAGGTGCTTGATTAAGCAGGTAATTGCCCTTTGACGTGCCTGCTTCAGTTGGTTGATTTTATTATATCATTTTTATTAATTATTTCAACTGATATAGCTATGAATTTATGATATTGCCAATTAATATGCCTATTTCAGCTACTTGATTTTGCTACGTCGTTTCTATTAATTATTTCTTCTACTGCTTCAGCTGTGAATTTACAATATTACCCAAAAAAAAATTTAAGACAACTGCCGATTAATGTCTCACTTCGACTGGTGGATTTTACAATATTACCCCTAATAAATGAAAGTATTATAAATTTCAATAACTAACAACATTTGATTAACTCTTGAAAGTCTATCTATGCGACATACATTGGGACAAAAGTAATATATATATGATTTCAAAATTACGTAAATAAAATATTATAAATCACAATAATTAATAATTTAAAATATTT
>JBCEWC010007476.1:0-21373 GCA_038996855.1 Solanum aculeatissimum | reverse complement strand
CTAAAAGGGGCCTAGGGATTAATTAAATCACGAAAATACCATTAATGAAACGGAACTTTAACTGTAACACAGTGTCACACCGGCTGCTACAGTGCTCGTCAAATGGCTCACTGGTCGTGTAACTGCCCATAAAAATTGCCTTAGCCAAATTTAAACCAACCCTCAAGTATTCTATCTTCAACAGATATTAACTATCAACAATGACCTAAATATATATAAATATATATATATATATATTACCTAAAACCTAATCTGAATTAAAATAGGAAATCCCAGTTTCGGCATGGACGACGGCAACTACACGAACCGTGAGACTTTATGGTCCGTAAACCTATACTTAGCAACAATTCCTGTGCAATTCCAGCTGAAGTTTTTGCCCCTCACCACAGTCGGGAAAACGGTCCGTGCAATGCCATACGACCCGTGGTAGGTCCCGTGTGGCCTCTCTTGGCGATAATTTCCTATGCGTTCACGGATGAGGCTTCTACCTCTCCTCACGATAGGGCATACGGCCAGTGTACCTCCATATGACCCGTGATGGGTCCCATATGGTTATACTTGGCACAAATTCTGGTGCGATTCTAATTCAAACTTTTAGCCTCTTTTCACGGCTTGGAAAAATGATCCGTGGACCTTCACATGACCCATAAAGGATCCCATGTGGTCTTACTTGGAAGCATTTTTTATGCAATTTCTGTTAGACTTTTTGCCTCCCTTCACGTTCAGCTCTACGACCCGTGAAGGTGTGCATGAACCATGAGGCCTTCCGTGAGGTTTCACTTGGTTCTTTTCAATTTGCCTCAACCTGTAGTGCTTACTGCCATTATACATGGACCACCCTCACGACCCGTGTAAGATCACATGGCTCGTGAAGGTGCCCGTGTGAGCCTGGCAGATTCATTTCTGCATTTTCTACTTTCTTTTTGTCTGTATCCATGCCTCAACCTGATTTCTTGAAAATAACACTAAACACAACATTAAACACACAAATTTACTTGAGAACTCGTGAAAATTCCAAGTAAAAAATGTTATCAGAGTTGTGTTTTCACGACTTATCAACACTCTCAACTTAGAATTATTGCTTGTCCTCAAGCAATGACTAAAACACACATCACAGTACACAAATACAAGCCTCTAATAGAAATCATACAATAATCCCCAAATCAATCAGATTCACCCAGCAGAAGTAAACTTAACATGTACATCCGCCCAAACAGACTTACATCACTCTGGCTAAGCATCACATCACATCTAGTTGATTCACTTATACTCAAGAACAAAGATGACTAGTTAGTTTGGCAACAAGATAGTGCAAGGATAGTGCCCTTACTACAAAGAAGTCTCACACACTGTATATGAATGCAAACCAGAGACTGGAATGTAGGCACTCACGCTCACAAAAGATTTTCAACTGACACACAAATATAGACCATATGCTTGCCCTTATTTTCACCACCTTGGTTCTTGAATGACCTTTTTAGGATCACTTTAGGACTTTTATAGCTTGCAACGTAGGCTCGGGTTAGGGTGTGATACATTTAGGATCAAAGTGACTAAATTTGCCCCTCCAAGACACTATTGAGAGTGCTTCCACTTTTTCTCCATTCTTTCTGTTATTATGATTATTTATTTATTTATTTTTTCTTTTTTTTCCAGTTTTCTGTGGTGTCATTCCCAAGCTTTTCTTTTCTTTTCATCAGTTAACTCCTTTTTCCCTTTTTATTTTTCTGCTTTCCCCACAGTAGCCACCCTCAACTTAGGCTTTTTTGCCTAGGTTGAGGTGCACAATGTCTTTTCAACAGGACCATGGCCAATAAAAGCCACCCTCAACTTAGGTGTTAGCCTAAATTGAGGTTCACAATGTCCTTGGAGAGACCAGGGCCAAAGTAAGAATTTACAACTAATCAAGGGATATGTGTTGGGTGAAAACAAAGAAAAAGCTTATTTAGGCTCAACTATTTGGTTCAAAGGGAATAATTTTATTTGGATGGTTCATTTTAGGCTAAGTGGGTTCATACAAAAATAGCCTAAGATCCTTTCCTAATCCAATTATTCAATTATTTTAGTGGGACTAACCGGGAAAGTTCTAACTTACAAGTATGTCAATTGAATTAAAACTATTATGCTCACACACACATGGCACATATCCTACGCTATTCAACACCAACCAACCAAGTCATTTTCATTCATCCTGATATAAGCTAGACAATGTATACAATGCTTATCACGGATCACATAAGTTAGCCAGGATGAGATGCATGCACATAAAAACACTTTGAATATGGGCTATTTTCATCACAAAAACTCAAGGTCATTGCAGACTCTTATAAAGACCTATACTTATGCAAATTACACAACCTAAATATGCCAGTTCTACTAGATAGACCACCTGAGAGAAAAGAAATATGACAACAAAACCTCCCAGGGGCCAGGAATTCCCTACCCCCACCAAAAAGACAATACAATGCCCTCAATGCACATAAAGTAAGAAATATAAAGACAAAGGGGGAAATGACATACCTGAGATGCACTAGGCATCAGGCTGATCAACATTAGCAGTGTGAGACCCCCAAGTGGGGTCGGCTCCATCAAAGGGCAAGACCTGGCCAGATGCAGTCCCAGAAGCTCCGGCTCGAGCTGCCTCATAGGCAAACCACTCCTGCTCTGCCTATTCTGCAGTAGCCCATCTTTGGGCTCTAAGTGACTTGCACAACTATTTCTCCTCCGACTCTTTGGCATCCGACGATGGGCTATGACGCTGGTGTCACCTTTTGTCCTCCCTTTCCGTATAGAAGCCTCAGGTGGCCGCATAGTGGTAGCGGGTGGCACCGGAGGAGGAACACCCCAATAATCATCCAAAGATGGTGTGGGGGATGGGGCCACAAATAAATTCAACAGCGACTCAATAGGATGAGGTGGAGGTGGGGCATTATACCTAGCCATGAACGCGATCTGATTTTTCATTTCTGTGACCGTGTTCGCGATATTGGCTGCCTCCATTCCTGACAAGCTGTTGATCTGCTCATTGAAATAAGTCTCCAAGCCATTTACCTGGTTTTGGAGAACATCTATCTGACCCCGAAGATCAGCACAGAGCAATTCTACATGAGTCTGGACCACCTGTGGTAGCCTCTCAACAATCTGGTCCACGATGGCCTAAGTTTGGTGCTAATCATTTACCAACCTGGCCAAAAACTCATAGGGCACATAGACATACCCTGGTGCCACCGCCGCCTGTGAGGTGCTGCCCCCGGCCTGATCTGATGCCGCACCCATCGGGGGAACACCTGAGAAGTCTGCAAAGTCCATGGGCTGCTGAGGAGCGGCCTGTGGAGACTTGGTCGGGTCCCCATAGCACTGCGTCCTGGACCAAAATAGTGGATTGTTTACATCTTTAATCAAGGAAATGTTAACCGCCGTGGAAGGAAACATCTTCCGGTCCAGGTACCTGGTAGAGAGGATCTGGGCCCACCTGCAAAGTCCTCTAATCAAGAAGGAAAATGGGAAAGTCGCCTGCTCACTAAGTGTTTGGTCCCGCATCTCGATGGTAATGACTCGACCCATATTAATAGGGTAGCGGGTGATGAGACACGCCACCAGTGAAGCCTGTGACAATTGAAGGGTGTTGTCATTAAGAGTGGGTCGCAGGTGGGCATGCACCATGGACCACTAAAACTTGGCCTGAAAAGTAAGGGAGGCCTTGGTAATGGGAGTCCGTGGGTTAGTGACCCAAGTGGCGTCGGCACCCTGTATGACGTTCTGTTGTGCAATCCAGGTCAGTGCAGTAACTCAAGAGTCAGGATCATTCATAGTGATGCCTCAAAAACCTGGTGGACTTTAGCTGCATAAAGTTCGTTGGCTGGTGGTGTGTACTCAGGTCCATGTAGGAATTGGTTAATGGTGGTTGTACAGATGTCGACCTCCTGACCCCGAATGGAAAAATGCCGCAGCGGGGCCACGTTCATGGCCATGTGTCACCGCAGTCTCCTGGAACCGCCCCCACCGAATTTATCAAATCAGTAACATAAGAGGAGTAAAACTCCTGGATGAGGGTCAACCCATAGAAACTTGGCTTTTAGGCTATCCACCCAAACTCATGAATGTTATGAAGGCCGCTTTAATCTCCGGTACTGTATCCAGGTTATCAGTCAGCACAATCAACTCTGGCAGCACAGGTCACAGCTAGAACCCCCTGTACCCTTTAGTCAACCCGTGGGAAAATATGTCACGTCCGCCCGGGGTGGTCCAACGGGCTCTGAGGAAGCAGAGGATTGTCTTGGCCACTTCATCGTTAGGCGTTCGAGAGACAACATAATGTATAGCTTCGTTATCACTGTCTCGGAGCTCATCCTCTGGGGCGTCATCCTGTTGGTCTGGGGCGTTGGGAGTGGGGACATGATCCTTTTCCTCAAATTTTGGGGCCAAATCTTCCTCCTTCCTCGCAACAAGTGGGACTCCCTCGGTAGAAAGGGGGTCACTGTCTAGTGAGACGTCCGGGCCCAAGTTGTGCGGGGGGAGTGAGGGGAGACATTTCCGGTGTAGCAAACCTCCGAACCCTTTGACGACTCAGTTCTTAAGCCACTGCCTATTTACTGGCTGGAGGACTTAGTGGGAGAACCACAAAGGTAAGATTATCGGTGAGGACCCGTTAAACCTATAGGCAACAAAGCAAGAAATGTTAAGCACAGTTGGAACCTGTAGGATGACAAGCAAACGGGTACTCATACTTCCCCTGCAGTGGTATAAGTGATAATAACTCTTAAGAGTGGCGTCACCCGATCTATCATAGGTAAATTGAAAGAAGACACACTAAGAAAACACAACAAAACATGAACTAGGAAAAACAACTAACAAATACAGATGCAGAAACAATTGGATGGACCCTACACGGATCATGTGATGTGGCACGGGTCATGAAGTGGCCCATCTAGATGGACTTAGGGTGCTGGAGAAAAACAACTGTCTCCTAGATGAAACCCCCTACATGGACCATGAAATGGGTCACGGACCATGCGGGCATCCATGTACCGTGACTTGATATGTGGGTAAAAGAGGGCACCTGGATGGGACCCCCTACATGGACTATGTAATGGTACACGGGCTGTGAGGTGGGTCGTATGCCATATCGTGCCCCATCGATAACGGTCTGCCGTAAGGCTTACCCAATGGACCCTTACACGGTCCGTGTTAAGATATACGGGTCGTGAACGGTACCGTGAGAGATGTCATAAGCTTTTCTCGGCAAAAACTCTTTAGATCCAGCACGTAGGCACACGGATCGGAGCCCTGACACTCTTTCACACATATGGCACACAGAATACAAACTATTTACACAATAAAATACTAACTACGACCTAATTTCTAAGAATAGTCAAGGCAAAACTTCAAAGGACCAACAATGGTGGTCCAAGACACCCAACTCTTTCCCTAACCCGATTCACCCAACAACAACACAAATTCGAACATAAAACTTTAATATTTGCACAAAGATAAGCACATGCATCATCAAGTTCACCAAAAATAAGAAGAAACCAAGAGGTACTTACTTGAATCTTGACAAAAATCAAAGATGAGTGAAGACAATGAGGCCTCAAACTAAATTTGTGGAGTTTAGAGGATTTGGGTGAGAGAGTTGAAAGAAAGAGGAAAAGTGAGGAATGGGGTAGGTGGGGGTAACAAATATGGCAATTTTTACCAGTCAAACCCATTACCCCCACCGCAAGGACAACTACACAGACCGTGAAGCATGTCACAGCCCCTGACACGAACCGTTTACTTTTTCTTGGTATGTTTGGCTTGTCATGTCATCCCTTCTTATAGTTGGCCTCACAGTCCATGTGGTGTCACACGGTCTATTTCGCCGCCCGTGGGATAGGACTTTGGAGCATTGAAAACCTACCGGGAGTGATACATCCACTGTCCCAGTTCACGGTTGGCTTCACAGTCTGGGTGGTAGCACACAATCCATTTGGCTGTCTATGGGATGGGACTTAGAGCCCTGAAGGCCTACCTGAAGTGATACATCTATTGTCCCACTTCACGGTTGGCCTCACGGTCCATGTGGTGCCACACAGTCCGTTTGGCCATCCATGGGACAGGACTTGGAGCCTTGAAGAACTTACCTGGAGGATGTATCCATTACCACATCTCACGGGTGGCCTCATGGCTAGTGTGGTGTCACACAGTCTGTTTGGCCATCCATTTTCCGAGACTTTGAAGCCTGTGCAAAACTTACCTGGGAAGATATGGCCACGACACTCTTACAACCCGTGTGATGACACATGATCCGTGTGCTAGGCTGTGTCATGGTCCTTGGCTCACTTTTCATGGTTTGAGCTCCAGCACCTGTCGTACTCATCATGGTCCACTATCGGGACCTTCCCAATACTCTGGCATGCACCTGCAACTACAAAAACAATGATTAATGACATACTAAATATAATATTTTTTTATATATATATATGATTACAGCATGGGTTGCCTCCCATGAAGCGCTTGATTTAACATCACGGCTCCTTGACTACTCAGACTTCGTCAAGGTGCACTACCTCCACCATGGAGGCTTCAGAAATAACACACAAGTACTTCTTGACCTTTTGACCATTAGCCTTGAACTGGTGCCCAGTATCAGCTTCCAACTTCAATGCACCATGAGGGAAAAATTGAACAACCTTGTATGGGCCCTCCCATCCAGACTTTAGTTTTCCTGGAAACAACCGAAACCTAGAGTTGTACAACAACACCTTGTCGCCCATATTAAAATTATGCGGTGTGCTGTGCTTGTCATGCTGGGCCTTCATCCTGGCCTTGTACAATGCAACACTATCATATGCGTGCAAACGCTGCTCATCCAACTCATTGATTTGTTCCAATCTCAACTCTGTGGCTTCCTCTAAATTCATATTCAACTTCTTTAAGGCCCATTGTGCCTTGTGCTCTAGCTCCACTGGTAAGTGGCAAGCCTTACCAAACACCAATTGGTATGGGGATATACCGATAGGGGTTTTGTATGCTGTGCGGTAGGCCCAAAGTGCATTATCTAGTTTCCTTGCCCAATCAGTCCTAAAAGCATTTACAAACTTTTCCAGGGTCTCTTTGATATCTCTGTTCGATATTTCAACCTAGCCACTAGTCTGCGGATGGTAGGGTGTGGCGACCTTATGCTGTTTGACTCCATACTTAGCCAGTACTGCACGAAAGATCTTATTACAGAAATGGGTCCCCCCATAACTAATGATAAGTTTTGGGAGTCCCAAATCTGGAAAATATATTCCGCCTAAAAAACTGGGCTACACTCTTGCTCTCATTGTTCGGCAGCGCCATTGCTTTTGCACACTTTGAGACATAGTCAACTGCCACCAAGATATACCTCATGCCATAAGAGCTCATAAAGGGGCCCATGAAGTCGATGCCCCAGACATCAAATATCTCAACCTCTTGAATAGGGGTCAAGGGCATCTCTTGGCGCCTAGAGATATTACCTTGGCGCTGGCATTGGTCACATCCATACACTAGGTCATGAGTGTCCTTGTACAGGGTGGGCCAGTAGTACCCATATTGGAGTATCTCTTTGGCTGTCCTGGCGTTACTGTGGTGGCCCCCCACTGGAGAAGCATGATAGGCTTCCATTACACTCAACATCTCTTCTTCAGGGACGCATCTCCGAATGATCCCATCAGCACATGTGCGGAACAAGAATGGCTCATCCCAGAAGTACTTACGTACATCATGGAGAAACATTTTTCTTTGGTGAGAGGTTAAGTCCTCAGGCATGAGGTCACTCACCAGATAGTTAGCATAATCAACATACCAAGGAATTAGATAAACAGAAGAGGCTAGTACCTGCTCATCGAGAAATGAGTCATCGATAGTTAACCAATTGTTTCCCTTGGACTCATCCTCCAGTCGAGATAGATGATCTGCAACTTGGTTCTCGGTCCCTTTTCTGTCTAGGACCTCAGAATCAAACTCTTGCAATAGTAGGACCCACCTAATTAATCTTGATTTGACATCCTTCTTAGCCATAAGATACCTCAATGTTGCATGGTCGGTGTGTATAATTACCTTGGTACCCAAGAGGTTGACCCAAAATTTGTCAAAGGCATAGACCATGGCCAACAACTCCTGCTCAGTTATGGTGTAGTTTCTCTGGGCTTCAATCAAAGTCTTACTGGCATAGTAAATGGGGTGAAAAATCTTGTTGTACTTTTGTCCCAGTACAACTCCCACAATAGTTCAACTTGCATCGCACCTGATCTCAAATGGGGCTGACCAGTCAAGAGCCACAACCACAGACGCAGTAATCAACTTGTGCTTCAAAGTCATAAAGGCTTGCCTGTAGCTTTTATCGAACTAGAACTTGGCATTTTTTTCCAACAACTTACACAATGGATGTGCAATTTTGGAAAAGTCTTTTATGAACCGGCGGTAGAAACTCGCATGTCCTAGAAAACTTCTGACTCCTTTTACTGAGATCGGCGGCTATAGCTTTTCAATGACTTCAATCTTCGCCTTGTCTAGCTCTATACCTCTTTATGAGATCTTGTGGCCAAGGACTATCCCCTCCTTGACCATGAAGTGGAATTTTTCCTAGTTCAAGACCAGGTTTGCCTCCTTACAACGCTGCAGAGCTCTGCTTAGGTTAATAAGACAATCATCAAATGACGTACCCACCATAGAGAAATCATCCATGAGTACCTCAAGGGTTTCCTCAACTATGTCTGAGAACATAGATATCATGCATCACTGGAAAGTGGCTGGGGTATTACACAACCCGAAAGACATCCGCTTGAATGTGAATGTCCCATATGGACAAGTGAAGGTGGTCTTCTCCTGATCCTTGGGCGTTATTGATATCTGATTGTACCCCGAATACCCGTCCAGGAAATAGTACCATCCTCTACCTGCCAATCGATCTAACATTTGGTCTATGAAGGTCATGGGAAAATGATCCTTCAAGGTGCATTTGTTCAATTTCTGGTAGTCCATGCAGACTCGCCATCCAGTTACAGGACGTGATGGGACCAATTTGTTCTTATCATTGGCGATGACTGTCCGAGATTGGGTATATGACCCCAACATATAACCACTTGATGATCTCCTTTTTCATAACCTCCTGCATGGGCAGGTTAAGCCTGCACTGATGCTCGATGCTAGGCACACAATTGTCTTCCAACTTAATCTTGTGAGTGTATATGCCTGGCGAAATCCCCATAATATCAGAAATGGACCAACCAATGGCCTTTTTGAACTCTGTAGTACACCCAACAATGCCATCATCTGATCTTCTAGTAAATATGCAGCCACAATCACAGGTAAAGTGTTATTATCACCAAGAAAAGCATACCTCAAGTGTTGTGGCAGTTCCTTGAGCTCCACCATTAGAGGCTCCTCAACAGATGACATAGCACGTGGGGATGGTCTGTTCTATAAATCTAGGTCCAACTTTCTTGGCACATAAGGTCTAGTTCCCCTGCCTAGCAATGCTTGCACCGTACCTTTATAATCAGTCATACCATCATCTGGAAAGTTCATGATTATATCTGCCAGCTCATCTACACCCATTTCTTTCTCAACTGGACCTCAGAAAAGTAGGTCTCATCTACATCGATGACCGACATCACCGTCATCTTTTTGGGCTATTTCATAGAAGCACATACATTGAACTTAACCTCCTCTGCGTTTAATCTGAAGGTCAACTCACTACGTTCCACATCTACTAATGCCTTACCAGTAGCTAGAAATGTTCTCCAAAGGATGATAGGAACCTTAAAATCGACCTGGCAGTCCAGAATAACAAAATCAACAAGAAAAATGAGGCGGCCCACCTTGACCAACACATCACATAGAATTCCCACAGGCCGCTTAACTGACCTGCCTGCCATGAGTAGCCGCATAGTCGTAGGTATGGGGGATCCTAAGCCTAGCTACCTATAAACTGCTAGTGGTATCAAATTGATGCTAGCACCCAAGTCGCAGAGAGCTCGTGAAAAATCAAAAGCCCCAATTGTGCACGGGATAGTGAACGCTCCAGGATCCTCTTTTTTCTCAACCAGTGATCTTGTAGCAATTGTACTTCAATGGTGGAGGTTCCCTGCTGACTCGGCTGTGATCGTCCACTTCTTAGTCACTAAGTCCTTCATGAACTTAGCATAATCCAACATATGTTCTAGTGCTTCCACCAAGGGTATGTTTGCTGACAACTCCTTTAACATTTCAAATTTTTTTTGGAACTTGCCATTATCTACCTTTTGCTTCAACCTCTATGGGAATGGTGGTGGCTGCTTAGGAACAACAGGCAAAGGCGTTGGCTTTGGTTTGTCAGACCCCCTTGAGTCCTTAACAATCTCAACATCATCAGGTGTCACGATTGCTTCCTCAACTATCTCCTTAGCCTGGTGCACACTGGTGTCAGCCACTTTGCTACCCACTTGAATTGTACTGTCATCTCTGGCTAGAACCGGATCAAGGAGTACCTTACCACTTCTTGTGGTCACAGCCATACTATGACCATTATTTTTTGGGTTCTGAATGGTATCACTAGGAAGAGCCCCGACCTTTCTCTGATTCAGTGAACCTGACAACTGGCCCATTTGCTGCTCTAACTGCTTAATAGAAGTGGAGTGAGAATCCACTAATTGACGAATATTAGACATTTCACCATGCATGTTCCTCACTCCACATTCTATAGCCTCCACCTTGTTGAGCACCTTGGCCATCATTTCTTCCAGCTTAGAGGTGCCACTCTCATTGTTCGAGCGTTCTTTGTTCATGGGGGTACGTATGCTGCTGGCCGATTATTTCTATAGTTGTCCCTATTTTGCCAATTTCCAGTGTCTCTCACCCCAGGCTGATCATAGTAATTGTCGCGTCCATAGTTCCGACCTTGATTTCTGGCGTTGAATGTTAGGAAACCCCCTTGAATGTTCAGCAACTTAGCCTCTTCATCATACTCGATCCCTGCATCATCATACCTGTGTGCCATATCCACTACTTTTACTTTCTCTAGACCTCCACCCAAACACTTCTTTGTCAACAAATCCATCTGGGTTCGCATGTGAGCCATGTCCTGGTATCATTCCTGAAAATAACACTAAAAGCAACATTAAACATACAAATTTGATTGAGAACTTGTAAAAATTCCAAGTAAAAAACATTATCAGAGTTGCATTTTCATGACTCATTAAGATTCGAGTGTTGAAATGAAATTCTATTAATTCCATTATTTTTGGAATATGAAAATTGGTCTATGAGAGTTGTTGAAATTAGATTTGGTGTTGTTATGTGGATTTTAGGTCCGAAGTTAGAAATTGAGTTAAAGTTTGAGTTTTGTCAACGTTTTAAGTTTCTGTGCCTGAATTGGCTCTTTGATTGTTCTAAAAATTTCATGAGGTGATTTTAGCTCTAAAAATAGCTTTTCCATAATTTTTGAGTTCCCTGGTGTCATTTAGAAGTTTCAAGTGGCCTAAGTTAGAATCAACACGCTTAATCGGGTCTCGGGTCAAGGAAGTCTCAAATTTAATTTCTGATAATTCCATTGAGTCCAGAACATCGAATTTAATGGGGTTACATATATGATTTGTATGCACAAGATTCCTAATGAATATCGAGAGTTGCTTCTGAGTCTTAAAATTTCTAAAAAAGAGTTTTTGCTATGTTTTGGTGCCAGCCTCACTATAGCAAGGGGCCTAACCACTTTTGTAACCTCTCTATAGCGACTGAAGTAGAGCTTATTTGGGGAATAAGATATAGTGATGCCAAAAATTCAATAACTAATCAGGAAAGTAACGTAACTCACTGAACCAAACCAGCCCCCACTGAACAAAACAAGCTTTAAATGGGGCTTATTCTCGCCTTACTATAGACAAATGAAGATTTTCTTTCTCGGCTTGACTAAAATTTCTTATACCCCTTTGAGAAGAGGAGGAATAGGAATTGAGAAAGAGATACTCGTGGTACCAACCACCTATGAACCTTTTTAATAACCTTTTCCTCGTGGGAATTACATGAATAAAGAATCACCCTTTCCGTTCATCTTCAATTGATGTTTTCTTAACCTTTTGAAGACCTTGCGTAAATTTTTGATGTGGTCGATTCTTTCTTTTAAAAAGACTACCAAATCGTTCACACAAGGCTCAAATATGTTATGTAGGAGGTCACTGATAATTTGTATCATCGCTCTTTGATATGTTGTACTTTCTTTTTCTTTTTTTTTGGGCATATCGTAGTAAGGAAAGGAAGTGAGGACACTCATTTGAATCGAATAGCTGAAACTACTATAACTCCTATTTTTCTACTTTAAGAGAATCCTTCTAGCTCGTTTTAATCTCATGAGATCTCTTTTTTAAAAAAATTAAAAAAATAATATTCAATGGAATAGAGACCTTATGAGGTATCTTTTTAGCGACCTATTTTTGAGGTTTCTTTTTTTATGTCTCTTTTAACAGTTTTTTAGTAGTGATGTGTGTAGGTAAATAGCCTTGATCTAGCTGATGTTCTTCTTCCTCTCCTTGTTAGATTGAGCTATTGACTGCTGAGAGGTAGTTTCTTGTTATTTTAGCATACCCTCAAGACTGCAGGATATTTTACTTGTTTTGTACTATTTTAGGGACAAAGACTATTGAGACTTCTATCATTTCTTCTATTTCTGATGTATTAGAGACTTGTACCTTGTGATAACCAGTCCTGGAATAGTTTAGTTGGACTTATGCTTTATAGCCTTGTTATAATTAATGTTATGTTGTTTTAGTTTTCACATTATCTTAAATTATGTTGTTGTGATATGTCCAGGCTGACTTATCTCGATGGGATAAAGACAAGTTCCATCACCCCCAAAATTGGATCGTGACAGTCCCGTTGGCTCGTAGAAAAGGTAATACAACTATGTAATTTGACCAACTTTCCACATTCACCATCTACAACTTATGGTTTCTTTATGAGCTGTAGAATCCCTCATAGACTCTGTCTTCAATTCAAAATATTTTTAAGTGTTGGGTTATTATAAGGATATCATTTATGACCTGTATGCGTGACCACAACTCGTCCAGTTGAATTGTATAAAATATTCTGCAACTTGTAAATTCCCAAATCCTGGACCTCCTTTCTACGGGCCATAGTTATATTTGTCGTATGTAAACCCTATTCATAAATCATCAAGTTTCCTTAAGATTCTACAAGTCTCAGATTCCATCTATGACCACCCTTCCATAGCTCGTAGATGCATCTATAGCCCAAGATAGGGCTCGTAGTACCTACACTAGCAATTTTCTATAGTTTTTCTTTCTTGTTCCGACTTTTAAATATTTGGGGTATTATAATATCTCACCTCTGATAACATTCTTCCTCAAATGATATATAAGCTAGCATGAGTAGAGTAGAGGGAACATCTAATAGCCCAACATGAATGCAACAATGTATTTTGAAGGCCAAAATTATGAGATTTCCAAAACTTGCATAAAACATAACTTAAAATTAGTTTCATGACCATGCATGCACATGAAATGACATAGGAAAACTGAAAGGTAGGAAATAATAAGAGTAGATCACGAGAACTAAATATCTTGGGCTAAAACGGGAGGAAAAAGAAAAGGATACCACTTCATCATGTCCGCTTCAGCCTCCTAAGTAACACTTTCAACTTCTTGGTTCCTCCATAGCTATTTGACGGCCACTTCTTTATTCATAAATTTTTGGACTTGCTGGTCTAAAATGCCAACTGAAACCTCTTCGAGTCAAAATCTCTTTAACAACACACTTTCCAAAGGCAAAATAGAACTAGGATCATCCACACAATTTCTAAACAAAGACACATGGAACACTAGATGCACCAACACCGATTCTAAGAGTAAATTAAACTTATAAGCTACCTTCCCAACACACCTTAAAATCTAATATAGGCCCACATAATGGGGACTAAGATTCTGTCAGACCCAAGCCTGAGGCCTAGTCGTAACATGGCGAATGGAGAACCCGAAGGTGCTCCATCCAAGCTATTAGAATAACATAAGCATACATAAGGTAATAAAGCATTCAACATAAGAAAAAGCAAGAGGAAATAAGTCTCAATAGGCAAAACCAGAAATAAAGTCAAGAACTTTCCCAATAAAGGGATTACATCACTATATCTAATCATGTCTCTACTAAGCTAAATCTTGGCGGGTTCTAGAACATGCTACTAGATCACACTCAACAAAAGAAATAAAGTACAAAAGCCTTAACCATGATAACATAAAGCATGAAATAAAGACTTTCCCCCGAAGCATCAGAACTCACCAAGTCTTCTAGCTGTAGAATCCAACTCTAGCCATAATAGTGAGAGTTGTGTCGCTGCCCATCCCTACATGGTTAGATCATGTAGGAAAAGATTATGCATTAGTGAATTGGAATTTATTAAGTATGTAGGCATGCAATGCAACAAGAAAACGTCATATCATAATGACAATATACAAAATCATAACAAGGAATTAAAGATCAATATAATGAATGATCAATGTATCATTTAAAAACTATAGATAGAAGCATTATAAAATGTTTCATAATTATCCTAAACATACATATGTGGGAATAGGACCATAACCGCCATCGCATGAAATCCCAATGTTGCCTCCATATTGGAGAACGAGTAGCCTACTTGTCAAGGTAGACTATACCCCACATAGTGGGTGTCATAGATGATGCTATATGTAGATCCACTAGCAAAGCCTTTCTGGCACTTAAAGCTATGGTGGCACGTAGTTATGAGACAAGAGAATTTTAATGCCACTCAATTCTACCACTCAAAGAAAGCAAGGATGATCGTTATTAACATATTACCCAACAATAGAGTAGGGGTCAAATCCTATAGGGAATGGTGGTTCAAAAGGTGAAGTAATTCATTGAATTAGGCAATTGTAGGTTCAAATTGGAGGGTTATAATAATTAAGATTGAGATTCAGCAATCAACAATTAAATTAGCAAACTAAGCAACAAATTTAAAGAGGTATTGGGGATGTGCAAATATGGGAATAGATTTACTAAGTCGGATCTAAATATTTGACTAATTTACTTAACGAAGAGTGAATAGACTAGGATGTTGGTAACCTAAGCTCAAATACAACATGAAGGTATTTCATATGATTCAATTATGATATCATATACGAATCGCTCGAGGACACGCTTGGCTTGAGAAATCACAACAAACCACATAATACCTTAGCCATTGAACCCATGGGTATGACATTCAACTGAAACCTCAAAATATTTCCAACTAATATATTTATTTCACACTCTAACTACTCAAATTAAAGCAATAATTAGAGATATGAAGTAAACCCAAATTTGCAACCTTAAGATTATAGATGAAACTTGGAAATGGATATAACTTCACTCATATTAACTATAATATAGTCAAAATATCAAAGATCCAACATAGAAATAAAAAACCCATATCATTCACATATCCTAAGATGGGGTTTTTAGCCACTCATGCTTGAAAATAAAGATTCAATACCAATTTTAGCAGCTGAGTACATGGGTAATAAGGATTGTAAGAGAAAAGTTGATTTTAACTAGCTAGTCTCCATAATTTTTGTGCCTCCACAAGTTTGAAACCCTCTCCTTTGTACTATTGAGCAAGAATGTTCTAAGTACCCTAATCTTACTTTCTCTCTATATGTAATTCTTGAAGTGAATATTATGTACAATATCCTTTCCAAATTGCTTAAATAGTTTGTGAAAAATCATGAAAGTTCGTGCACCAAGTTGCCACTCAAGGGTCAAGACCGTCCATTGCCGAGCACGTCAGTGATGCACTAAGTACGTCGGTGATGCACCGAGTGTGCACTTGACCACTTTACTTTACATCTCCTTGAAGGCTTGAGTCTCTAAAATATTAGGTGACGGTCCAATACTCCTCCAATCATGTTTGATGATTCATCAAAGTTTCTTCTACGTCGCCCTTCTGTCAAGAGCTTGGGGTCCTGAGTTCTGCAATAATAGGCGGTCTCTGTGGCCATTCAGTGATGTGCCGAGTATGTTTGGTGATGTCAATTTCGACTACCTTTCTGGCATGAACTTGAGACTTGGTTGGTGAAATATAAGGCAGTCTCATTGAGCATTCGACGGTACATCGATTGAGTCGGCGATGTCACTTTTATCTATCCTTTTCACACTTTTGCTTCTTTCTAAGATTTATTGAGTATTGTCCACTTGTGCACTTTTATCTCCATTACTGACATATCACAGACATATTAGTTAGTATTTGGAACATAATAACATATCGAGGATAACATTTCTTCACATTCTAAGCCCAAAATAAGTCCAAGATATGGACTCATCAACACCCCCAACTTAAGCCTTTGCTTGTCCTCAACCAATACAAATATCAATAAATCTAATTCAGAGTTTACACACAGGGCTACAGGAATCAACACATATAATTCCACCTTTTTCATCTACCCTCAAACTTTTAAAAATCACTTACGTGATTTTGAGGCCTCAAGAGGTGACTAAGGAGTAATAAAAACATGGCTACGCTCACAGTTGTTTATGTAGTTGTTGATCACTGCTTAAAAGCATCACCATTTGCCCTCACGCCAAAGAAGATCCTGTACACACAAGATTAGAACAATATTTTCAAAAGATCTCTTCATCACTCACTCTCCCAATTGAGAAATGACATGTAAGCTTCAACCCATTGGCTTATCCTTATTCTCAATTAGAGTTCATTTGGTTTCATTCCAGACTAAGATCCCAAAGGACTTTGTTCAGGCTGTTATGTAGGGTTAAGGTTGGGTAGGATAACATATGGATATTAATGACTCATCCCTCTTTGAACTCTACACTTCTTATTCATGCTCATGGATCCTTTTGTCCTCATTCCTTTTTCTCTTCCATTGACACCTCTTTTGCTTTTGATCTTTTCATCCTAGGTGTCTCCCCTCTTTGCACTATTTTTCAACAAATTCTTTTGTGGAGGGTCCTCTTTTCTAAACAATTCTTTTCAGCTCATCATTTTTAATATTTTCAAACATTTTCTTGTTTTCATCATTTCAAGGACTCCTTACCTTTCTTTCTCTTTCCTTTTTCTTTCCTCAACTCTTTACGGGAGACAACCCTTCCTTCTACCAACACCCCCAACATTGGCCTTTGGCTATCACTTTACTCACTTTAAGATCAAGGAGGGATTGGTAAGAAACAAGAAGTAATTGTTTTTGACAAATACAAGTCAAGGCTACATGGTTACCAAAGAAAGGATTAAGGCTCAAAGGGGTTTCACGAAAGAATTAATTCATTGTCATTGGAGGTAAATTTTGGTCAAAGTGGACTAAGGGAACCAAAGAAGGCCTAAGGTCCTTTCCTAACCTGAAATCAACCAAACCATTCTTCAAAACAAACTAGAAAAGTTCTAGATATTGCAAAACATGCCTTTCAACAAAGTTCCTATTCTTATAATGAAAAAATGGATTCGCATTTCAATCAATGGAAACACACTCACAACTTATGATCATCACATATCCAAGCTCAATCACTCACATAGTCAACTCAAGATGCATCAAATCCATTCATGGATTGATTTATTGAGAAAAGGACTAATTGGTGAGTTAGTACATGCTCCTCATCCATGGCACCATCTGAATCAAAGATATGGATTATCATTACTCAGATTACTAAGGACTAGAGACACGATATTCACATTTGAAAGACCTTTCACATATGCATGGGGTTTGCCACAAAATAAGGACATCATTTGTAATTATTCATCCATTAAACTAAAAAAGAAGAGAATTAAAATAAAAAAACAAATACTAGTCTATTACAACCCAAATTAAAAATATTTACAAATCAAAAATTAAAATTGTCTCAAACATCCATCAATAAAAATTAAATTAAAGCATTGTCTCATCTGAATCATGACAAATATAGTGAGCAATCATCATCATCAAGATATGTTGGGGATTCCTAATTACTCACCCCCTCCTAACAAGAAAACATTGCCTTCAATGTGTAAGAAAAATATCAATAAAACATAAATAGAAAGGAATAAATATTAGAATCCCCTTGAACACAATCAGTCCTACTATGACGGTGGTGGTGGAGCTGAAGAAGTGGTCATGGGGGCATCAATGCCCTCATCCTGTGGTACACTCTCTAGATCAATCAATGGTCTATAGGACTCGAGCTCATGTACACCAAAAGTTCCTATCATGGACGTATCTTAGAGAGATGCTATTTTCACTATGTCCACAATTTGGACTTCTAACCATGCCAACTCTTCACACTTCTCCTGTTTAGGCTCAACTGCCAAGCCATTTTCATCCATATCCAGGGTGTCTACTACATTAATTTCCTTATTGTCTTTACCTGGGACATCCACATTTATCACATCATCGGGAGCAACATTTATGTCGACTCTAGATGGGTCCTCTAGTCCATCCAAAAAAGAACTCATGTTCATGGAATTCAAGGATGCCATCTCCTTCTTCAAATAGTTAATGTCAACTTTTATGGACTATGTTCTTTCATTTCCACCAACTCTTTTCTCCACAACAATTACCCTGTCATTCACTCTAGCCAACCCTTTTCCTTTGTCCTCAATCATCACCTCGAGTTTATCCATTCTCAGCTTATGTTCCTCCATCAACTCTCGTTACTTGGTTACAACCTCAATATACGAGCCTAATTCTTTGGAAATGGCCACCTCAATCAACTTGGGTACAGATGACTGAACTCGAGTAGCACAGACATCGGCCGCTTTGGCCAACCGTCCAATGCCAAAAATAATGGCTTTAGTGATCGGGGGTTGGCCATCTTTAGCCCAAGGCTCAGCCTGTGCCTCAATTGGAAGTATTAGAGTAGAGGAGGAAGGTAATAAAGGATAGGAAGAAGTTATACCTGCCTCTATGACCAACTCTGCAAATCCAAACTTAAGGGATCAACATCAACTATCGATGTTTTATCTACTGGCTTCTTCCTTTCTCAATCCTCCTAGTCCCTTTGGAACTCAGCCTTAATTATTTGGATATCTATGGATACTATTGGAGTAACCTCCACGTCAATCTTTTTGTTGCTAGGAACTCTGGCTTGCTTACACAAGGCTGTGATGAGGCTGGGGAACGATAATAAGGCTGCAGTTGTTTTTCCCTAGTGAGGATCTCTGGGGAGATAATTGCACCAAGGTTGAACTTTTGGCGGTCTATAATACTCCCAACCAGTGCCGCTTTGGAGTGTGTAAATATCGACTCATTTGTCCATGACATTAGGTTGCTTCTGATATACTTGAACCAAAACCTTGTTGGAATATTTATTTCTTTCTTCTCAATAATTGCCCCCTCCTCTAACCATGAGGGAGCTAGAATCCCGATCATAGGAGCCAACCATGATTTGATGTCATAAAATGTTTCGACCTTCATCATTTTCTCAATATCATTTTTATGTCTGTATGTGCATCCCAGAATATCATTTATCTTTGTCTCACTACATGGGACATGCACACCCCTGACCTTCACCTTGTTTTTGGTTTTTATAGTGGCCTTGCCATATGCCTCATAAAATTCTCAGACCATGCTTGGAATATATAGGTCTCAAGATTTGGTGAATATATAGAAATTATGGAACTTAAGAGTATCCCAAACGTCAAGGTACCGATCAACCACTCCATCAGTTTAGAGTTGCCTCTCTTCTAAGATAGTTCTGGGCCACTTTACTCTGAGTCTATTTAAATGTCTTGGGCCTATTGTCTCCTGGATCCTGTGAGATGTTTGGAGAAGCGAATCATGAAGGGCTTTGGATCTAGCCTCACTTCTATACCATTTGAGATTTGGATCAAAAGTAGGCCTACGTGTAGGGTTTTGGACCCCTCTTCCTCATCTTTGAACTAGTCTAGGTCACATGTAAGGATCTTTCCTCGTCACTGTTAGACTTCTAATGTTCACTCATCTTTCTTTTGCCTTTACCTTGCACCTCCTTACGAGGTCTTTAAGGTCTTTTGTCTTCCCATTCAGGAGCTATAGTTATTCCTCGAGCTTGTCGAGATACACCTAGAGTGACCGATTCCTTTGACTTGCCCATTTCAGCAAAATAGGCTCAACACAATGAGTGAGATTCAATCATAGAACATATAGGTTCTAAATTATGCATAAGGAAATCATTTGGGTGAATAGGTCTGCTTGACCGCCAAACATGTTTGGTGAATCGCAAAAGTGATTAGGCGGTCAAATAAACCGTCACCTTTTTACATAATTTTTAAAATTTTCAAACATTGCTACTTTCGGCGATGCTGATGCAAATTCAGCGAGGGGAAACACCATCGCCAAAAGTTGTTGAACTCAACATCATCCATCATTCAAAAAACGTGGTATGTGCGATAAGTCGGTGCATCGTCGAGTCCACTTCAGTGGTCAAAATGACCATCGCCGAAATTAACTGGCACAACCAACTCCCATGCATTCAAAATTCGATCAATTTGCATAAGAACAATTGGAGGATCACACACTAACCCACTATCAACAAGCCACATATTCTCATTCATCCATTACTATATTCATATCGTTACCATGGCTACAAACTCGATCAGATGATGATTTATCCATAAGAATGACATCACCCAATCTACCATAGGGCAAGTTCACTTAGCTTAAAAGAGTTTGGGGGTTACTTAGATTTCACCCGTAGCTTATGAGAACAAACAATGCAACAAGCATGCTGTCACGACCTAAAGGTAGGGCCTAGATGTTACATGGCAAAGAAGAACTCGAAAGTCCTTGATCAAGCCATCATAGCATCATCACACACATCATCAATTCAGAATCGCTTATATTAAACAAATAACATATAAGTCTAGGGGATTCTAGGGCTTTGGATTCAAGCTATAGGGATGTTACCGGGGATGGAATAAGCATGAATCACATAACACACAACAATTACGTTCTAAGGGGCGGGTAAGTATGACTCACACTATGGGGACAAGCAGGGTTAAGGACTTTCCACATAAGCACATTCCCAATCCAATCATATCATGATGGCATAAGAAAAATCGGAAGCATAACATAAGATACCATCACTTAACATAGATAGACATATCATTACGAGTATCACATAGAATGACGTACAATAGCGTTCATTATGTCCAACAATGCCTCTACATAAGATAAGATGGGGCCTCGACATGTTCTGAGCTCACACTCAAGTCATGAAGTAAAAGAACATAAAGTAAATGCAAAGGTAGATGAAAGTGGGTGTTGCCCTTGGAGTATAGGGCTCACCACAAGTAGTATCTTGAAGAATCTCGATTAGAGATCTAGCAGGGGATGAAAGTAACCTCCGGTCCCTACATGGTTAGAGCATGTAGACAAAGAGTATGGGTTAGCACATATTAATGCACTAAGTATGCGGGCAT
>JBCEWC010007475.1:0-21373 GCA_038996855.1 Solanum aculeatissimum | reverse complement strand
CGAGAGATTTTAGACAGGTTCAAGATGCTGAAATGCAATCCCACCAACACACCAGTTGAGTTTGGCTTAAAACTAAATAAAGCTGGAAGAGGAACGAAGGTGGATAACACTCTTTACAAACAAATTGTGGGCAGTTTAATGTACCTAACTGCCACAAGACCCGACATTATGTATGCAGTAAGTCTGGTTAGTAGATATATGGACAGCCCAACGGAGATGCATTTCTTAGCTGCAAAAAGAATCCTTTGCTACTTACAAGGCACTAAGGATTTTGGTTTGTTCTACAAGCGGGGTGAAAAATAAAGTTTGCTTGGTTTTACTGATAGTGACTATGCAAGAGATCAAGACGACAGAAAGAGCACTTCAGGTTATGTTTTTATGATAGTTACAGGGGTTGTTTCATGGTCTTCCCGGAAGCAAAGGATTGTTGCTTTATCTAGTACTGAAGCTAAATTTGTTGCTCGTATAGCTTATGCTTGTCAAGATGTTTGGCTGAGAAGAATTCTTGAAAAGCTACAGTTCAAACAAGAAAGAACAACTACAATTTTCTGCGACAACAACTCTGTCATCAAGCAATCAAAAAATCATGTGCTATATATAAGGAGCAAGCATATTGATGTGAAGTATTATTTTATACGAGATCTCAACGATGAAGGAACAATAGAGTTGGAATATTTTCGAAGTGAAGAACAACTGACAGATAACTTTATCAAACCTCTCAGGTTGCTTCCTTTCCAAAATTTGAGGAGGTTGATTGGAGTTGACACTATGGAAGAGTTCAAGAAGTTGAAGTTAAACTGAAGCATGAGAGTTGAGCTTTCAGTTTAAGGGAGGGTATTAGTTTAGAAGAGTCCTATTAGTAAAATAAGAGTTAGTAAATAAAATTACTATTTGATAGGTTTTTCCTATTCTTTAGGAAGTAGTTTTTACGTGGGTTGTTATCTAGTTTTTAGGAGAACACTTTGTAGGGTAGTTCCTAAGTTTTTCGCTTAAGCCCGTTGTGTTTCTTGCTATATAAAGACTACATTAGCAGCATTAAAAATTGTTAGTCAATAAAATTTCTTTTCACGTTTACTGCCTTTCTTTCCCTATACTAACTCTGCTTCTCGAGTTTTTTTTTAGCAGTTTCTACCCTGCTGCTTTGGCGTGAATGATTATTCCTATATTAATCTATCATGATGCAGTAAAAGTTAATAAATAGTAATGCACCAGATTAAAGGAGTAATCAACAATCGTGCAAGGTAAGAATCATGGATGTGATAGCAGGAGTAATTCACAATATTGCAAAACTGAGTAGGAGAGGTGCTCCAAATAGATCAAGATATACAGGAACAAAGTGGTTTCTTTCTTTTGCCAATTGGGTGTTGTAAGTCGTAACACGACATCTGAAACAGAGGAAATTGTATTGTTCAAGCGATGTCGAATCTGTGACACTGAAGGAGCATTTATGTAAGCAAGACCAATGTTAAAGCAACACAAAAGTACGAAAGCATCAAAGAAAGTGAAATTGCGAGGGAAACATCGTTCTTAAATGCATGATACAATGATGAAGAATAGTTTGTGTATAAGAATAGTTTGTCTATAAGTGTTATTTCTTCTTGTTAGGCGCCGCAGTAGGGGTGGGAGGGATGGATTTGTTTCATCCATGGAGGTGGCGTAGCGTGCATTCTGATTTTGACGGCAAAAAGGGGCAAAGTTTTTTCGGCGTAGGGTGAAATCTAATTTTGAGGGAAAAAAGCGACGGATTATGAGGAGGCACAGGGGCGTGAAGGGTGCCAGAAAAGAATAGAATTGTAAATGTATAAGAAGTAAGGGATTGCTGGATTGTAGTGGCGCCATGTAGGCGGGCTGCCAATCTCCTTTTATATATATGATATGATTGACAATTATCATCACAACATTGTTTTTCTTATCCAATTCTATAAAGATAGATTAGATATGTTTTCTAATATTGACAGATCTATTTTATTTGAAAATATTCTAAAGGACCAAGGAATATATATTTTAGAACAATATTTATTTCATATAAATAATTAACCTTTACCATTAACTTAAATTGATGGTGTATATTTATTTCATGAGATAATTTTCTTTATTATTATTATTATTATTATTATTATTATTTATTGATATTTTCATGAGATAGTTTGTTATTTTATTTTGGGTACAATTGTTGTATTTGTTAATTACTAGTAATAGTATTTTTTTTAAAAAACAAAAGCTATACATAGAATTATATACTAAATAATAAATAAAGAAAACTCTCTAAAAAAAAACTCTCTAGTCATACTTATCATTTTCCTTCCCCATTTAGATCCAAAAAATCTTCCCTCATAAAATTAAAAATGACAAAAGATCAAAGTTTCCCCCTTAAATTTTAAAATTCAAATAGATAATTTATTTCTCCTTCCCACTTGACAAACACCAAATTACCCTTTCTGATCCTTCCATACATTTCTTGTCTTCACCTAACCTTCCCTTCTCCATTTATTTATCTTAGTTTCTAGTTCAAATTTGTACATGTGATGTTTTACTAATTTTTTATTTTAAGTTTTACATGCATGTTTCAAGCGGATGAGATAAGTTATATATATATATATATAAGAGATTATTTTCATGGCTTGAATCGAGAGTAAAGTTCACAAATACTCCTTTTAGGGGATGGTGTTGATAAAATGCTCTCAATAAGGGTGACTTTGCAAAAATGCCCCCAATTCCTTTAAAAATTCATTTTGAGACAAAATTGCCCCTTAACTATTTCATAAAATTAACTTTTGCCTTTTAGGCAAGATCTTACACTGCTGAATGTAAGTAAAACTTATCAGAAACACTAAAACCCTTGACTTAGAGGCAACAACAAGAGTAACTTATGCCTCATGGGCAAGATGTTACACTATTGTGCTCAGTATAATTTTTGAGATATGTTGTAACTCTTGCCTTTGAGGCAATATCTGCTTATGCCTAATGGGCAAGATCTTGTACCTTTGAATGTAAGTATAATTTATTGAACATGTTATAACTCTTGCCTTTGAGTTATTTATTGAAAAAAATATTTATAAAAGAAAAATCTTATTTTAATTATGGATCTAACAAACAATTTGTATAAGTTTTTAAAAAAAATAACTTTGCCCTATAGGAAAGATCTTACATTGTTAAATATAAGTATAACTTATCAAATACACTAAAACACTTGACTTAGAGGCAACAACAAGAGTAACTTATCCCCATGGGCAAGATGTTGCACTATTGTGCTCAGTATAAGTTCTGAGCTACACTATAACTCTTGTCTTTCAGGCAATACCTAATTATGCCTCATGGGCAAGAAAGAAAAGGGTAGAAAAGTAATTTGGTCAACTTAAAATTAAAAAATGGGTATTTTCAATTTTAAAAAGTTACTGGTTTGTTTACTTCTTTTCTCATTTTGTATTTTTACCTTTTTTATTTTATTTTGTATATACATATAGACTTGCATTTATAATAAGTTGATCATGATATTTTTTTGTGCTAAAATACTTTACCATTCTTGATAGGTCTCTTTATGGAAGAAGAACATATAAATAACAAATTAAGGTCGTTATTGATCAAGCTAAGGTACATTTGAAGATCGTGAAAGGAGAGTTTAGGAGTAGATTATACTTCTTTGGAACTCGAATACGATGGTGTCTTAAAGAAATTGTATATTGTGATTATTCTCAACGTTGTAAAATGAAATTATATGTACCTAGAAAATTATTTTAGAATCTGAAAAATAGATTCGTGGCTACATTATGTAACTTTTCGGAACAACAAAGCTTGTGGAGAATTTATTTTTTTTGTAATAATGGAATTCTTGAAATCTATTTTATTTTTTTTATCTATATTTTAAAAATTCTTGTGATTAATAATGCTTATGACAGTATTCTTCAATTTGTAGTAATAAAGTTTTATAATTATGACTAATTTTTATAAAATTATAAAAAATATGACAATACATTTTTACTTTTCATAACAAATTAGAAAAACTAGCTATGATTTATATATTTCATGGCAAAAAGAGAGAATTTTTAGCTTTGTGGCAACATATTTGTGACAAATACTTTAGTTGTATAGCTATAGATTTTCTGATTTGTAGCTAAATACAACTATTGTTACGACAAAATTAAAATATAAAATAGCCACAAATATTAAATTTTCATAGCAAATAAATCAAGTCATTTGTCACAAAAGAATATAGTGTCTACAATATAAAGAACTGCTATAGATTTTATTTGTTGTGGCAAAAGAGCACAATCATTTGCTACACATATATATTTCATAGTAAATTCTTTTTGTTGTCATAGCTACAACATAACTTTTCTTGTAGCTATAAGTATTAGTCCTTAGCCACGGACCATGTAAAGTTTGTAGCTAACTTTTAGCCACACTATCTCTAGCCACGAATGCTACAAAATTTTTTTTTATGACTAAAGTGTTTAGCTACGAAAAAATTTATATTTAGCTACAATGCATTTTATAGATTTAAGTACATTTTCTTGTAACCCCTTGAGTTTGGAGCATGACATTATATCTCTTTCGTATTAATTAACAAACATTTCTCGCTCGCTTCACACAAATCCAACAAAAATATCCCTAGAATTGTAGCATCATACGTCTCTTTGAATTAGTTTCATTATCAGTGTGAAGTTTCTGTATATAAAGGCTTCAAGTTCTTTAAAAAAAAAAAAAGACCATGGACTATATGACGAGGGATCAAAGCAAAAATTTCATTGTTTTGAATCAATTTTTATATTGTTATTAGACATGTTAGGAACTTGTATTGAAATTTATATAGTTTATTATATAAGTGTTTTATACGATTTTATATAGTTTTCATACACAAATTTGTGGGTGAAATTTTAGGTTTTAGTGAGATTTAAAGTGTCGTTATTTTTTCAAAAACCTAACATGAATTCTGTACAAAGTGTATACAACTATATCATACCATATCAATTTCATACAGTTTCCACACACAATAATTATGAGCAATATTCTAAGCTTGAACAAGAAATACTAACTTCTGCCACTCTAAAAAACCCATACAATCATCATAATCGAAGATTGACATCAATTTCACAGGTCTGTCCAAAGTTTACTGACACAGTTTATGTTCTATGCAATTGCAATAGGACACCAACTAACATGGAAAGTTACACTAGCAAGATCAATTTAAATAAATAATAAGTCTCTTTCAAAAATAGTCTCCAATGAATAAGAGTTGGGAAAATAAATAACAATTGACTATCTCTACTCGATCTCTATGAAGCCTTTATCCTCATCTAGAAGGAGCCAAGACAATTCCCGGGTTACCTCAAAAGAAATAATAATGATACTCAATAAAAGAAATAAAAGGCTCCTCTGAATAGCAAGGAGGACTCACCAAGTCTGGAAACAAGGTCTGGACTTTAGCGATGTGCTTGTTGAATGCATCTATCACCTGTATTTGTATCATTAATGATGCAGGCCCAATTGGACGTCGGTACATGGAATATACTGGTATATAAAATGACTAGGAAACAAATAAAGCTCAAACACAAATCAATCAACTTGGCTCAGCAATTAGCACAACAATCCATAACTCAACTCAGTAAACATGCAATTTAAGAGAAAATCATTTTTAAAATAGGCTCAATGTTATGTAACTCATTTTAAAACATTATATATTCTATCATATGTAGCTTGAGAGTTTCTCTTAATCGACATCCAATCCCACCACCTTTAGTTTGGTGATGCACAATAAAAGCGATGTCGTTGCCACGCCCGTGCAATACTTGCCAAGGTAAAGGACGATCAAATCTCTCTTGGATCCACAATCAATGTTGATCGTTTTGGGACAAGAGTCACCCAAATTAACGACACAACTATCCTACACTGACAATGTAGTTTATAGGTTAGAGTTGTTATCTACTCGTACCCATATCAGTACTCAATACTCCTCCTAAGACAAAAATATGCTCATGCCAATCAACTATTTATATTTTCTCAAATCAAACTCAATCCAATTACTCAACAATTCAATCAATCATTCAGGACCATTGATCATGGATGAAATCAAGACTCAAACTCAAACTCAAACGGTCATTTAGACTCCAATCAATCATGTTCATCACATAAAACACATAAGATACTCATTATATATACATATAAACAAGTAATTACGCTCTTCATGCTCAGTCATGCTCAAGTTACTCAACTCAAACATTCACAATCATGATCTCAGTTTTGATAAATGTATAAGGTTACATAAAATGATGCAATTTAGGGTTCATAATGTCAAATATAGTTTAATACTCTAATTTCATGTAATCAACAGGAAACTCATCAATTCATTCATAAATATGCTTGAAAACTCAACAATGCATGAAAGTAACTCGAAGATTAAGATTATAGGATTTTATTACTCAATCTCTAAGCCTCAATTCGATCGGGCATATAGAAGGGCACATGGATGGACTTAATCCTGTACTTTGGGTAGCTTTACATACTTGGAATTACAAAGAATGATCAACTCTTGGACAATCTTCAATCACGTGCTCGAAACCCAAGCTTTCCCCGTTCCTCTATGCTCTTAATATTTTTAAGTGTAGAATGAGGAATAATACACTTAGCATACTAATAAGGGGTGTAAATTAACCCCAAACTATCCAAGTTTTTAATTAAAAAAGGTAGTAAAAAATAAAAGTACCCCTCCTTAAAATTGGCGAAAGGAACCATGAAACCCCGTTCACGGGTCGTGATTCCACTTACGGGTTATGGTTGGCCTCTTGTAGATGGGAGTGCCCAAATTTCTGGGTTACTAGAAATTGGACCTAGGATCTATGAAACCTCTTCTATGGACCATGAAAAGGACCGCGAGCAATCCTGTTAATCATGGTTCAAGATCAAGAAAATATGATTTTTGAAACTTCAAACCACGAAACTCATTTCACGGCTCATAGAAGAAAGTACGATCCATGGAAAGACTCGTACAAGGGCCTCAGTCTTAGAAAATTTTTAAGTCACACGTGCAATTACGGGGTCCTATCTACGGACCATAGATCACTCTACAAGTCATAGATATCCTTTCATGGTTTTCCCCAGTGACCCTTTTTAAGTCATTTTTCTCAACTTCTCTCAGGCATTCAACTCAGACTAGGTGGAATGAATTTAAGGGTGTTACACTTCATGCAACCAAAACTCATATTTACTGAACTTAGCAAATAACTGTTTGTCCCTCAAAGTCTGAAGAACCAACCTCAAATGATCCATATGCTCTTATTCATCTCGAGAATAAATCAGAATATCATCAATGAAGGAAACCACAAAAGTATTAAGGAAGGGATTAAATACCCAATTCATGAGATCTATAAATACCATCAGAGCGTTAGTCAACCCAAAGGACATCACCATGAACTCAAAGTGCCTATATCTAGTCCGAAAAGTTATTTTGGGGATATCTAATTCCCTTACATCTCAACTGATGAAGACCAATCTTGGAAAATTGAGTAGCACCTTGTAACTGATCAAACAAATCATTGATCCTTGGCAATGGATACTTATTCTTTATAGTCACCTTGTTCAATTATTGATAATCAATACACATCTGAAGTGACGCATCTTTTTTCCTTAAAAATAAAATAGGACCACCCCATTGTGATATATTTGGCCAAATGAAGCCCTTCTCCAACAAATCCTTCAACTGATCCTTCAACTCCTTCATATCTGTCAGTTCTATATAGTAAAGAGGAATGAAAATGGGTTAAGTATTAGAAAGAAGATATGCCAAAGTTTACTTTCCTTTCGAGAGGAATATTGGGCAAGTCTTCGGGAAAGCCATCCGAAAATGCATTAACCACCAGAACTGACTCAAGAGTAAGAGACTCGAACTCCATATCTCTAACCCTCACTATATGATAGATTCACCCTTTAGAAATCATTTTTTGGGCTTTAAGATATGAGATAAATTGACCTTTAAAAGTGGAGTCACTACCCACCCACTCAAAAATAGGCTCATTAGGAAACTAAAATTTGACCATTTGGGTCCTACATTCTATGGAGGCATAAAAACCATGCAACTAATCCATCCCAAGAATAACATCAAAATCAACCATTTCAAGTTCAACAAGCTCACAAGGAAGGACTTTATGCAAAATGGATAACCCTGATAGACTTTATGGGATACAATAGACTCACCCATAAGAGTATAAACTAAGAATGGCTCTCTAAATATTTCAGGACTCAAACCAAACTTAATAGACAATAAAGGAGTGAGAAAAGATAAATTTTCACTCGGATCAAACAAAACATATACATCAAAATCAAAGACTTTCAACATACCAATCATCACATCTAGAGTCTCCTTCATCTCCTTATTAGCATGTAAAGCATAAAACTTGTTGTTATGTGGAGCACCACCTTGTTGAGCCTTTGGTTGGCCTTGACCACCCATAACTATTTGGCCTTTCTTTGGAGCGCTAGGACAGTTAGAAAGCTTGTGGCCCATCTATCCACACCCATAGTAAGCACCCGAATCCTTCATGCATCTACCCAGGTGATTCTTCCCACACATATCACACTAGGGATATACTAGCCCACTTTCACCTTATGCCTTAAGATAAGGCACTCTATCATTAGCAACCCTTTGATTTGACCCATGGCCCTATTGAAAATGACCATTTCCACCACCACTTCTAGATTGGAGAACCCACTACCATTATAAACTCTCTTGGAATCCTTCATTCTCCTTTTCCTGAGCTTCTCCCCTTCAATCTTTTTGGCATATGTCATGAGTCTAGAAATGTTCATCTTTCGAGTAAGCATAGTTATATGACATTCTTTAAAAACCAAGTCAAAAATCCCTGAGATAAACTTATGTATTCTAGCACGAAGGATCAACCACTAGTGTAGGAGCATACTTTGAGAGTTTAGTGAACTTGAGGGCATATTCCCTCACACTTATTCCTCCTTGTTTGAGGTTGATAAACTTAGTCAATTTGGACTCCCTAAGTTCAAGAGGAAAGAAACAATCCAGAAAAGTAAACTTGAACTCTTCCTAACCAGCTTTGTTATCACCCACTCTCTCGATCAACCATTGAGTGTACCACACTTGGGACACTCCCTTCAATTGATAAGTAGCCAACTCAGCCTTCTCTTTTAAATACATCTCAATAATAGCTAATATTTTTACATCTCATCAATAAATTTCTAGGCATCCTCATCAGCTTTGGAACCATAGAATTTTGGAGGATTCATCTAGGTAAAGTTTCTCACCCTAGCAGCTGGGGTGGGTCCATGAGGAGGAAGAACATCCTGTCTAGCTCGATTGGTTAGAGCTTGGGCAAATATGGCTTGGCCAACATGGCTTGGGCCAGCTGAGGTCGGTACATGAGGAGGATTAACTAGCTCTCCCATAGGCTCTTGAGGATCTTGGTCCTCATTAATAGGAGCCTATCTAAGCTTAGGTTCTCTTCTTTGAGGTATCATCTGTAAAAGAATCAAGGAACATTCGTTAGATTTAGAAAATCTTAGGACACGTCCTATGGCACAACATGATTCATGAAGAAGTGAGACATTTCCTAAAATGCCTTGTAGCCTCCTACTCATAGACGTAGTTCCCTTTACACCCATGAATAAGACTCTACGTGACATGGCATGTTGGACTCCGAAGACCATTGTAGTGACCTAGTAGGTTTGTTTGGCCTTATTTGTGAAAATTATTATTTTACCCTTTTATAAGTTTCTTTGAGACTATTTTAAACTATCTGTAGTATTGGAACTAAAATTCCGAGTTTTAAAAGTTGAAAAATATGAGTTTTGGCATTTTTGGAAGCTTAAGTTATTGAAAAAAGGAGTTTTTTGTACCATTCTGCGTTTCGGGTGTCGGATCAGAGATCCATCAATTCCATTAGCTCCAAAATATTGAAACTGGTCTATAAGAAGTTAAAGAACTAAATTTGGAGTTAAAATAAGCTTTTTAGGCCGAAAGTTGTATTTTTAGAACCAAAGTTTGACTTTAGTCAACATTCAGAGTTCAGAAGCTTAGATCGGAATTCTGATAGTTCCAGTAGTTTTGGTTTGTGAAACTAACACTAGAAATGGTCTCGTAATAATTTTTGGAGTTGTCGAGAGCAGTTTTGGTATTTTGAGTTTTAAACTAATTTTATTGTGTTGTATTAATAAATGTGGCGAGGAGGTATTGAAGTTGATTTTTGATGATTCTGTTGATTCTGGATCGCTATCTCTGGTATAGATACATATAAAATTTATGTAATTTTGATTCTGGATGAGTTTTGGGGGCCTGTTCTGAGCAGGGAATTGGACTTGGTTTTGCTAATTTTGCTGATATTTGGTGCAGGTGTCCTAGACCTCTGTGTTCGTGGAGGATAAACCCTCTTGAGCTCTGTGTTCACTAAAATGGGCTCGCGTACGCGAAGGGTTTACTGAATTTAACCTCCATGATCGTGGAGAGATCCTTTTACCTGGACAGTTTTAAACTCGAAAAACACCATTTTTGTTCCATTTGCGAACTTATCATGCTTTTAGACCAATTTTTAGAAGAGGTTTTTGAAGATTTAACTTAGATAAGTGTTTCTAACACTATATATATTAATCATTTTGCATAAGTTTTATCTTGATTTTATCTTGAATTTCATGAATTTGAATACCCAAAATTGGAGATTTTTAGTCTTTGATTCCAAAACGTTAAATGTTATTTTCCCATTCAATTTAAGCTTTATTTTAGTGGTATTTTCACCCACAAACTCTATTTTTTTTGTAGAACTTGATTTTAAAGTTAAAATTTAGATTTAAAAACTCTGGATTTTAGCCTTAAATTTGATCATTTTGCCCCTAAGCCTAATTTACGCCAATATGGGTATCAAAATGCTCCTTTTGATGTGTAGTATCTATTGTTGATAGTGGTGGATCAATTTGAGGATCATCTTCCAGATTGAGTTGATTAAAAGTTTGTCCGAGTGCGGTTTCAACATTGAGGTAGGTTTTGCTAACTATTTTTAAACAAAATTCGAGTTATTGATCATGTTTATGTGGTAATTGTGAGATCTAGATGGATTTTTGTGTAATTTGGTTGACATATTGGGATAATGATGAAAATGCGATTCTGATTGAGTTAAATTATGATGTAAATTTTGATCCTATAAATGAGCTGAGATGAAATCTAGTGGATTATGATGATTTGGAATAAAATAAGATAATATGAGACTTGAGAGACCATTTGGGTAATTACTTGAAATTGATGGTTGTTGAGATACCTTTCAGATGTATATGTATAATTGGGATGAGTAAGGTCCGATATTATTGATATTCTTATATTATTGGGATGAGTAAGGTCCAGTATTATTGATATTCTTGCATTATTGGGACGAGTAAGGCTCGGTGTTGTTGATATTCTTAACCATTGATATATTTATGATGATATGAGACATAACCATGGTTTGGGCATTAGGATAGACACTTGATATTATTCTTTATTTGGATATGACTATATGAGATTCATGTATCGATATTCCTATTTTTTATGCCATTCTATATGTTACATGTATTTTGGGTTATATCATTGATTTACAGTTATTGCATGTTGCTTGTGATATCCCTTAACCTGGGTAGGAGGAAAGGGTATTATGCTCCACAATGGTACTACCCCTTGACCTGAGCAGGAGGCAAGGGTGGGATTCATATCGTATTACCACGGGCAGGTGGCAAGGACATGACACTATGATACTTCTTGACCACAGGCACGTGGAAACATTGAGGCATTCTAATATTACCTTGACTACGGGTAGGTGGAAAGGCCATGAAACACTTGAGTATATGGATTGATGAGTTGTGCATCATATTCACATTTATTGATGTATGGTACTATGTGTTATTGATGATACCTTAGCTCATTATTATGTATATATTTAACTGTGCACTAACCTTTTTGGATGCAAGGATAGGATTTTTCGTTATTGCATATTTGTTTCAATTTCTCTTACCTATTCGGTTTAACCTACTATATACATTTTGATGTACTCACCCCTACTTTGTTTTCTCCCTGCAGATCGAGCACAGGGACCCCATCAAGGTAGTTGATATCATTCTAACGGAGCGTTCCTCTATCTACCTTAGATATTAGCAGTGAAGCTCAAACTTCAAGTCACTATGGGTCCTTGAGGTATTCTTTTATTTACTTTCTATCTCAGACTTGTATCAAATATTATAAAATAGCTTTCTATTTCACTTGAGGTAGTTGTATCTATGCTATTGTACTACCTTAGATGCTCATGTACTCATGACTCCAATTTTTGGGAGATTTATTATGTGATATGAGTTTTTTTCCGCTTTATTTTATTTTACTTTAAGTTATGATCCAATTTTGGGTCGTGACAAGTTTGGTATTAGAGATCTAGGTTTGTTGGGCTCTTGAATCAAGAGTAGGGTGTCTAGTTGGGTCTTTCAGATCAGTGTGTAGACGTCCACACCCATCTTTGGAAGGCTAAGGGGAACTTGGTAGGAAGACTTTCATATCTTGCTTTCATTCATGTGTTTCTTTGTGTTACCCACTCTGAAAGTATCTAATCTACTCCTTCTATGCAAATACCGATTACCAGATCTTGTCGATCAGTAGGAGAGCCCGAGGCAACTGATGTGGATCTGACTCAAGGTTGAGACAGAGTTTAGGATAGGGCCAGAGACCGAGGCATTACTAGAGGTATAGCTCCTCCCAGGGGGTAGACTATATTGGCTTCTCTAGAGCCTGCCTATGAGCCAGTGGGGCATGCAGATCCTATTCCATCGCCCTCATCCCTAGAGACTACACCCTCTGTTCAGGAGTTACTTTTAAGGGTATTGGCTAGATTGGAGAGAGTACCTGCCGCCCCAACTACTTGATGTACCAGTTTCTATAGCACTAGTTGGTCCTTCCATAGTTCCATCTGAACCAGCCATGATTCAAGTTGGTCCTTCTTCAATTCCAGTAGATTCTCCTATAACCACTATGGTTTAGACCTAGATATCCATATCGAGTTTGACTTCTCATATCCAGAGTTTGGTTGTTTCTCATCTATTGAACCACCCTTATTTATGGTGCTACCATCTTCTGCCAGCCTAACCATGTCCACAGCGGAGAAGAAGAGCTTTGAGAGGTTTGTATGGTTAGTCTTTTGCGATTTGATGTCACCCCTGGTGATAAAGCCTATGATTTTCTATCGAAGTGCCAGGACCCATTATGTAACCCAATTATTCTTAAGTTGTATGGGGTTTCCTTTACTTCGTACCAGTTCACCAGTCTTGCCAAGGAGTGGTGGAGGTCAGTTGTAGCTCGCCAACCTGTTGGATCTCCAGCTATGATATGAGAGTTGTTTACAGGGGTATTTCTAGAGAGCTTCGTGCCATATAGCATGTGGGACAACCACAGGGATGAGTTTGATAGGCTTTAACAAGGTTCTATGTCTGTTTCTGACTACGAGGCTAGGTTTTGGATCACCCTCGCATGATATAGTGTATCAAACATGATAGCCAGAGTGGCAAGAAGAGATTTCATAAGCATAGCCAATTTAGTGGATCCTTGCCTCGTGATAGAGGGTTTTAGAGATAGGGCCATCAAGGTCAGGTAGTTCAAGTAGCTCTTCCAGCATTCGATAGTGGTGACAAGTCTAGGCTTACTCAAACAGGTCGTGATAGCTCTCTCAGTTCAGCTAGACGTGGTGGTTCCTCGACATAGTCATCTCAGGGGTGAGACCCCAAGGCTTGTTATGTTTATGATGAAGTTGGGAACTTATCAAACCATTGTCCACATCGAGTGTTTTCTATTCAAACTTAAGGACCTCATACAGCAGTCAGAGACACCTCTCAAGGCATGATGATGGTATTAAATGAGGTCGTGGTATAGGGAGAAGTGGAGCCCATGGAGGCCCAAAGGTTAGTAGTGGTCGTAGATTTTTCTATGTTGTCCCAGATAGAGACGAGGCAGAGGCTTCCGATGTGGTTATCACAAGTATGGTCCTGGTGTTCCACCGTTTAGCTTCAGTTTTATTTGATCCAGGCTCTACTTATTCCTATGTGTCTCCCTATTTTGCTTTTGATATTGATATTATGTGTGAGCTGCTTACCAAGCCTATTTATGTTTCTACCTCGATAGGTGAATCATTAGTGGTGAATCAGGTGTACCAGGGTTGTATTGTGACTTTTATGAGGGAGAGGTACTATTTCTGATTTGATATTGTTAGATATGGTAGACTTTGATATGACATTGGGTATGGCCTGGTTATCGCCTTATCATGTTATTCTTGATAGTGATGCGAAGATCGTGACCTTATTTTTCCTTGAGTTGCCTTAGTTGGTGTGGACTAGAGCACCTAGTTCTTATCCCAAGGGTGTTATTTCTTATATACATGCTTGTCAACGGATGGGGAAGGGATGCTTAGCATATTTTCCTTATGTTCGGGCTTGTTCTCAGAAGCCACCATCATTAGGGATCACCAAGGTTGCTAGAGAGTTTATGGATGTGTTTCTGACTGATTTGCCTATTGTTCCTCCGAACTGTGATAGTGACTTTGTTATTGAAGTAGAGTCAGACACTAAGCCCATATCTATTGCTCTTTTTTAGATGACCCTGACTGAATTAAAGGAGTTAGAGGAACAATTGGAAGACTTGTTGAAGAAAGGCTTTATTCGTCCGAGTGTATCTCCCTGGGGTGCTCCTGTATTATTTGTGAAAAAAAGATAGCACTATGTGTATGTATATTGACTATTCACAAAGTGACCATCACGAACAAATATCCTTTGTCTCGCATTGATGATCTTTTTGACCAGTTACAGGGTGTTTCGGTATTCTCCAAGATTGACTTGAGGTTTGATTATCATCAATTGAGAGTTTGAGAGTCTGATATCCCCAAGACAGCTTTTAGGACCCGTTATGGGCATTAAGAGTTAATGGTTATGTCATTTGGGTTGACTAATGCCCCGACCATTTTTATGGAGTTGATGAACTGAGTGTTCAATCCCTATTTGGACATCTTTGTGATTGTATTCATAGATGATATCTCAGTTTATTCCAAGAGCGAGGTCAATCATGTCCTGAAATTGAGAGAAGATAAGTCATATGCAAAGTTCTCAAAATTTGAGTTTTGGCTCGAATTAGTTGCATTCCTTAGGTAGGTGGTGGAAAAGGATGGTATTATGATTGATTTGCCCAAGGTGGCAGCGGTTCTTGAATAGGCTAGGTCTACTTCTGTGACTGAGATTTAGAGCTTCCTTGGCTTGGCGGGGTATTATCCATGTTTTGTTTAGGGATTTTCCTCTATAGCAACCCTATTGACTAGGTTGACTCAGAAGGCTGTAGCATTTCAGTAGTCGGATAATTGTGAGGTGAGCTTCCAAAAGCTCAAGGATTTGTTTACTTCAGCATATATTCTTGCATTACTCATGGAGGGAGTTCCATTTGTAGTGTATTTTGATGCTTCTAGTGTGGGTTTAGGTGGTGTATTTATGTAGAGAGGGAAGGTGATAGTATATTCCCCTAGACAACTGCAGGTGCATAAGAGAGACTACCCTACCCATGAATTAGAGTTGGTCGCAGTTATGTTCGTGTTGAATTTGTGGCAACATTATCTATATGGTTTGCATTGTGAGATCTTCACTGATCGTTAGAGTCTCAAATATATATTTTCTTAGCCTAATCTGAACATGAGACAGCATAGGTGATCAGAGTTTCTTATTGACTATGATATCTCTATTTTATATCACCCCGAGAAAGCTAATATGATTATAGATGCTTTGAGTCAGACGGCTACTAGTATGGGGAGTTTTGCATTTTTGATGGCTGAAGAGAGGCCTTTAGCTTTGGAGGTTCAGTCGCTTGTTAGACAGATGGTTCGTTTGGATATTTCTCCTCTTCAGAGTATTTTGGCCTTTGTTGAGGCTGGATCTTCTTTGTTTGATCAAATATGTGCTCATTAGTTTGAGGACTCCAGGTTGTGTATGATTCATGACAAAGTGTTGAGAGGTGAAGCCAAGGCGGCTATCATTGATTATGATGGTGTTCTAAGGATAAATGGTAGAGTTTATATGCCAAAGGTTGGGGATCGAGTGAGATTGATGTTAGACAAAGCTTATTGTGTTAGATATTCCATCAATCCAAGTGTGGCAAAGATGTACCACGATCTAAAATAAAGTTTGGGCACTAGAGTGGATTTGAGTTCAGCTTTTCACCCTTAGATTGATGGTCAGCCTGATCGCACCATTCAAGTATTGGGGGACATGCTTAGGGTCTATGTTATTTATTTTAGGGCTCAATGGGACCAACACTTACCATTGATAGAGTTTGTATATAATAATAGTTACCATTCTAGTATCCAGATGACACCATTTGAGGCTTTATATATTCGGAGATGTAGGTCACCAATTGGATGGTTCGATTCAGGTTCAGTCGAGATGTTGTGTGTTGATTTTCTTCAAGATACCATGGACTAGGTCCGAATAATTCAGAGTAGACTTTTGACAACTCAGAGTCGTCAAAAGAGTTATGTTGATAGGAGGTTTAGGCCTCGTAAGTTCTCTGTTGGTGATAGTGTATGGTTGAAAGTTTCACCCATGAAGGGTGTGATGAGATTTTGGAATCAATGCAAGCTCAGTCCTAGATTCATTTTCCCCTTTGAGATTTTGAGGAGAGTTGGTGAGGTGGCTTATGTGTTGGCCTTTCCACCTAGATTATTGGTTGTTCATCCTTTTTTTCATGTTTCCATGCTCTGCTTGTATATTCCTTATGAGTCATATATGATCTCTTATGATTTTGTTGAGTTGGGTGCAGACTGGTCCTTCGAGGAGGAGCCTATAACTATATTAGACAGGTAGTTCTGAAGGTTGAGATTCAAAGATATACCTTCTATGAAGGTTTAGATTCAAAGATATGTTACATGCATTCTAGGTTGTATCATTGATTTACATTTGTTGCATCTTGTTTGTGATATCCCTTGATCGGGGTTGGAGGTAAGGGTATTATGCTCCACAGGTACTACCCCCTTGACCTGAGCAAGCGACAAGGGTGGCATTCATATCTTATTTTCCTTTGACCACGGGCAGGTGGCAAAGACATGGCACTGTGATACTCCTTGACCACGGGCAGGTGGCAATATTGAGGCATTCTAATATGACCTTGACCACAGGTAGGTGGCAAATCTGAATTATGATATAAATTTCTATCCTATAAATGAACTAAGATGAAATCTTATGGATTGGATAACTTTTTATGATATAAATTTAGGCATTGAGGTAGGTTTGGCTAACTTTTTTTAAACAAAATTTGAGTTATTGATCATGTTTATGTGGTAATTATGAGATCTAGATAGATTTTTATGTACTTTGCTTGACATATTGGGATAATGACGAAAATGTGATTCCGATTGAGTTGAATTATGATACAAATTTCGGTCCTATAAATGAACTGAGATGAAATCTTATGGATTATGATGATTTAGAATAAAATGTGATAATATGAGACTTGAGAGACCATTTGGGTAATTACTCGATAAAATTGATGGTTGTTGAAATACCTTTCAGATGTATATGTATAATTGGGATGAGTAAGGTCTGATATTATTGATATTCTTGTATTATTGGGATGAGTAAGGTCTAGTATTATTGATATTCTTGCATTATTGGGACGAGTAAGGTTCGGTGTTGTTGATATTCTTAACCATTGATATATTTATGATGATATGAGACATGACCATGGTTTGAGCATTAGGACAGACACTTGATATTATTCTTTATGTGGATATGATTATATGAGATTCATGTACCGATATTCCTATTTTTTATGCCATTCTATGTGTTCCATGTATTTTGGGTTGTATCATTGATTTACAGTTATTGTATGTTGCTTGTGATATCCCTTGACCCGGGTAGGAGAAAAGGGTATTATGCTGCATAATGGTACTACCCCTTGACCTGAGCAGGAGGCAAGGGTGGGATTCATATCTTACTTTCCCTTGACCATAGGCAGGTGGCAAGGACATGGTACTGTGATACTTATTGACCACGAGCAGGTGACAACATTGAGGCATTCTAATATTACCTTGACCACGGGCAGGTGGAAAGGCCATGAAACACTTGAGTATATGGATTGATGAGTTGTGCATCGTGTTCATATTTACTGATGTATGGTACTATGGGTTATTGAGGATACCTTAGCTCATTATTATGTATATATTTAATTGTGCATTAACCATTTTGGATGCAAAGATAGGATTCTTTGTTATTGCATATTTGTTTAAATCTTTTAACAACAAGCCTCGCTTTATATTTATCAATAGTGCCATCAGCTTTCATTTTTCTTTTGAAAATTCATTTAGATCCTAGGGATTTATTTCATGGAGGAAGATCAATCAATTTCCACGTATGATTATTCACTATGGATTCAATGTCACTATTGACTGCCTCTTTCCAATATTGTGCTTCTGAAGAAGTTATAGATTCTCTGAAGGTTCGAGGCTTATTTTCTAACAAAAATATTACAAAATCTGATTCAAAGGAAGTAGAGATTCTTTGACGTTTGCTATGCTTTGGATTTTCATCATTATGATCACTTTCCTTTGTTTATTCTCGAGGTCATTTAGTTCCTTCATTAGATGATTCATATTCTTCCTTATACGAGTATATTGTTTCGAAGAATTCAACATTATCTGATTCAATTACTGTATTAATATGAATGTTAGAATTTTTTTATTTATGCACCAAAAATTGATATGCTCTACTATTCATAGCATATCCTATGAATACACAATCAATCGTCTTTGATCTTACTTTCGTTCTTTTAGGTTTAGGAATTTGGACCTTAGCCAATCACCCACACACTTTCAAGTATTCAAGGTTAGGCTTTCTCTCTTTTCATTTTTCATATGGAATAGATTGTATTTTAGTATGAGGAACTCGATTCAGTATACAACTAGCTGTAAGGATGGATTCCCCCCACAAGTTCTGGGGTAAACCAGAACTAATTAACATGGCATTCATCGTCTCCTAAAGTGTTCTATTTTTTCTTTCTGCAATTTCTTTGGATTGTGGTGAGTAAGGGGTTGTTGTTTGATGAATGATGCCATATTTCAAATATATTTCCTCGAAAGGAGATTCATATTTGTCACACCTATCACTCTTTATCATTTTAATGTTTTTGTTCAGTTGTGTTTCAACTTCACTTTTGTACTGTTTGAATGCTTCGATTGCCTCATCATTACTACTAAGTAAATAAACATAGTAGTATCATGTACAGTCGTCAATATATGTTATGAAATATTTCTTTCCACTGCGAGATGGTATTGACTTCATGACACAAATATCTGTCTGAATTAAGTCCAAGGGGTTTGAATTCCTCCCAATTGACTTATATGGATGCTTAACATACTTAGATTCAACACAGACTTGACACTTTGACTGTTTGTTTTCAAACTTTGTCAACAAATTCAAATTACTCATTTTTTGCAAGGTTTTGTAATTGACATATCCTAAACGTGAATGTCATAAATCATTTGACTCAAGTAAATAAGAAGAAGCTTGCACTTTATTACTTTCAACAACCATTACATTAAGTTTGGAAAGGGCCTTAGTAAGGTAGTGTCTTCCTATATACATCTCATTTTGGCTAATTACAACTTTGTCTGAAACAAGAATACATTTAAATTCGTTCTTGATCAAGAGACCAGCAAAAACTAAATTCTTTCTCATTTCTGAAACATGACAAACTCTGTTTAGAGTCACCACCTGGCTGGATGTCATCTTTAAACATACTTTATCATAACCTTCAACTTTTGTTATGGAAGAATTTTTCATGTAAATGGTCTCATCAGGTGCAGCTGAGGCATATGTTGCAAAGGCTTCTTGTCATGACCCGGATAGGGGGCCTAGATGTGACATGGTGAAGGAGGACCCGAAGACCCTAAATCAAGCCATCATAGCATCATTACACTCATCATCGATTCGGAAACGTGGAAGCTAAAGCATGTAGCACATAAGCTCTAAGGATTTAGGGGCTTGGGACTCAAGCTATGGGGATAATACGGGAAAGGGATAAGCATGCTTGCACATAGCACATAGTCATACATCATGCTAAACATTCAAGTCATTATAATAACATGGGAACATAAGCCAATATCGTAACATGAAAACATAATCACAAATCAAGTGGAGATAGCATCATAATACATAGCCAAATATCCAACGTACAAGTCAAACGTACAAGAGTAAGATTTGTCCAAATATGCCTCTACATAGAAGATCGGGGCCTCAACAAGCTTTGAGGCTCACCCTCAAGTCTAGAAAGTAAATACATAAAAGTAAAGAGGTAGATAGACGGTGGTTATTGCCTTTGAACAATAGGGCTCACCACTAGCAAATCTTCACAAGAATATCAAGCGTCATCCTTGAGAATGTAGTAATCACCCTCGTCCCCTACATGATTAGAACATGTAGAAAAGAATATGGGTTAGCACAATTAAGCATTAAGTATGCGGGCATGCAATCCACATGACAAGTATAGTGTGACCATGTAACAACTCGAAAATTTTCAAAATATACTTATGATTAGCATTCTATGATGTACTACAAGCCATGGTCGAGTTTTGGTAGCCACGGGTTGAGTTTAAGTGGCCGAATACAAATTGGGCTAGAAAGTGGCCTAGAGGGACAGTTTTGACAGTCAACTTCAAATAGTCATAACTTTTGATGTGGGATGAACGATGTGGGATACCATATACCAAATTGAATCTCTTGGAGTTATCTTTTTAGAAAAAGTGTTTTAACTCAATTTAGATATTGGATGAGGGAGATATGGCCCATACCGTGAGACTGTCCAAAATTTGGAAACCATTGGAGATAGGCTCAGAAATATAGCCATGGAAATTTGGACGGACCGTGAAAGTTTGTACGGTCCGTGTAGGCTTCAGTGGGATGTCACAGTGAACTTGGGGTGGCATGGAACCACCCCTAAGCCAAGTGTAGGCCAACGGTCCCTCAAATGGACCGTTTGATCTTTAACGGTTCGTTCACTACCTCGTTAAGTGAGGCAGTAGATAAGCCATGGCTTGGATGTTATTTTTGGAGTTAAGGGAGGTCATACGGAGGGTGTCACGGGGTGTCACAAGTTGAACGGGCCATTTGGTGGTCCGCTAAATGTAAAAAAATGTCCTCCGAGAGTTTCGTGGAAATATTTGGCTAAGTACTTTTTGATGGCATGGTAAACAGTCCGTGTGACCATTTGACGCCACTGTAGCTTCCGTTTGAGTGTAGTATGCAGTGAAAAGTTCCGATTTATTAATGGTATTTTCGTGATTTAATGTTTCCCTAAGCCCCCTTTTGGTCCCTTAAGGTATCCTAAACCCCTAAA
>JBCEWC010007474.1:0-21374 GCA_038996855.1 Solanum aculeatissimum | reverse complement strand
CTTTAAACTTTAATCCCTTGATATTAACACCTAATTGCAGCCTTATTACCCATAGGTTCTAGCCAGAGTCACATATGTCTCATACGACATGCCACGATCTCCCTAGTTTGACATAAAACTTCTATACACTCGCTCATCTAAAGCGTTAGACGTAAATATAGCCCTCCAATCTGAAATTTAATCACTTCTAAAAATTGGTGTTGATTTGACCAAGTCATATCATGTCCCATATACATAGTGCTAGTACACGTGAAACACGGGGTGTTACACACATCATCCTATTTAGCTCTTTCACTAATTTCTCATCACCTGCATTCACTTAGTTTAGTTATTTTACTTTGAACCCCCCCTTCCACCCCTTTCTGGAAGATAAGTAGGTTAATCATTCTTGACTTACATTGAATTAACTCGTGAGTCTACTATGTTACATGAGGGATCGACCCAAACCTCGGTTAGGTTAATTACTTGACAACGACCACTTTACCTCAAAAAGAAGGTGTGGCTTGAGAGATATCAAGCACCCTACCTTAAACTCTCAAATCTCAATCGTCTTTCCTCGCGAACACTTCAAGGCATAAACCGATCATAGTAGGCCTCTAAAAATGACTCCCAAGTCATGTAAGGAGATCAAAGGTGGGGAGATCCTGTATGAGTTCTCCACCACCCCTTGGCTGGCCCACGGAGCTGGAGGATGACATATGTCGCACCATGTGTATCTTCTAATCCCACGATCTCTAGTAACTCTCTACAACTGGTCAAAAACTCATGTGTATCCTCTGTTTTCCCACCTTAAAATTGAATTGGGGCCATCTCTCAGAATCTCTTATTCCTCTACTTCTCATCATCAGTCAAAGCAACTACTGGTGGAATCTCAATAATCCAAGATGTTAGTGGTTGCTCCACCTAAACTTGGGCCTTGAGAGCCTGAAATTGATCCTGAGGTTGAACCTCAACTCGAGTCTGTGAAGTACCAGAAGTGTTCGTTGGGCTACTAGTCTACCCTAAAGTATCTAATACACCCAAAACTCTCAACAGAGCATTCTAAAATAGTGGTGCTACAACAAACGCATATGGAACTTGCTCCTGTCTAGGCGCCAAAGCTGGCTCAGATGAGATACCTTGATCATAATCCCTCACTGGTGCAGCTTCTTGGCCCCAATCTCTAGCTCGTCTTCGGTCACGACACCTACCCCTAGCTGGGATCTCAATTGAAACATTAGGGGTTGCCTCCCCTCAGCCTATCAAAGTAGTAACTCTAGTCCTCACCATCCATCAAAGGACATATGAACACTCAACACTTAAACAAAATCACACACAAATGAATTAGAATGAAGCAAAAGAAAATTTCCTAACAATTTTCTTAGCATGTCAAGGATAAGCAACGGATGTCTCCGCATCGATCCTCAAGACTCTACTAGACCAAGATCGTACACATGTGAGACCTATGAACTTTGGGGATCTAATACAAAATTATGATTACCCAAAATACAAGTGTGATGACACTCACCTATCACAGCAAGGCGAGTCAGCCCAAAACCTAATAATTTAATAATAATAGATAAAGCAGAAGGTAAAAAGTCTAATAACATAGATAAGTAGAAGAAAACAACTACAACCATCCTATGAACTAGTATCACATGTACAAACCTCTAAATATAGAATACTCAAATGTAATATAATTCATAATATCTAGTCCTCAAACAGAATAAAACATAGATAGGGATCCTCGAAGGCCTGCCCGAGACACAAGCAGCCACCTCACAAGATATCAAGAAGCTCTGAGGGTGGAACAGGCTTAAAACCTTCAAAAATATAGCAAGGGGTGAGCACTAAATAATAGGGTATTCAACAAAATGGAACTAACCTAAGATAAAGTATTGAACAACATAAGTAACTCCTTAAATCCCTACCATAATCCGCAAAACTACAACCATGCACTCAAAAAAGTCCCAGCAATATACAATATACATATCATAGTAATATAAATACACTCATCATTTAGCATAATTTCTCAATACACAGGTATGTAAAAAAAGTAGATCCAACACCTTCGCACAATTAGAAATATGATAAGTATATAATCTCATAAATAATATATAATAGTATCAACCAAATATGAAATGTGATGGAATGGATGTCATGAAATATACATAACATAATGCAATGTCAAGTACTTATGATGTATGTCTACCCTATAATATAAATCCGCTGAGCGGGGTTACCACCTTAGTCGGAACCCATGGGAGCCACACAATGAATATATATTGGTGATCATGGTTGACAAAGACCACGACTCATGTCACTGTCCCAAAACAACCTCGAACTCAATATCCACCAGCATATTGCCTCTACTCGAATGGTACAGACCTCAGCTACCAATCCACATGTTTCCTTATTGTCATCTCGGTCGTAGCCATCACAAGTATCCATGCACAAATAAATAATGAATGCAAAGTTCATGATCACAATTATGTCATAGTATCAACATCATAATGATCTCAATATCCTCAAAAGTTTAGTATCATCAGTGTTTCAATATCATCAATGTCTTAATGTCATTAGTGTTTCAATATCATCAATGTCTCAATATCATCTATATCCCAATATCATCAATGTCTTAATATCTTTCGTGTCTTAATAACATCAATGTCTCGACATCATTAGTAACTCAATATCATCAATGTCAAATGATTCACAAGATCACATATACCACGAATTAAGAATTAATTTGTAATCATGGTAGCACCATATGAACAAGTATTTAATACAAGAAGTTATGATCAAAGTTACAATGATACATTTCTACCCCCAAATACTCAATTCTATACACATAGGAGCATACAAGTTTCATTCATACTTAACAAAAGATTAGAAGTCCACTTGCCTTAAATAAAGTCTCGAATCAAGTCACAATTTTCACTTTCTCCATCTTACGGTACTCCAAATCACCACAATCTATTCACATATGATATCACAATCATATAAAAAATCTAATAACACTAAAATCATTCAATTTGGAGAAGAAGAATAAAATGGTCAAAAATCTCAACCAAAAAATTTAGCTAAAAATAAAAATTAATATATGAAAATATTTTCCACATAATAAGGAACTCAATGATGAAAATAATTTCAAAAACGTAGTTAAGATAGGGGAGAAATCAATATTTTATGTTTTGGAAACTTAATTAAAAAAATCCTCTAATTTCACAATTAAAACCCAAAATTAGAAGTTACAAACATGAATTAATCAATGAAAATCATTGAAATAGGTTAGAAAATACTTACCCAATCACTTTGTCTTGAAAAATCTCAAAATCCCTCTATAAAATGGAGCTTGATATGTCAAAAATGGTGAAAAGGCTTTAATTCATGTCTTTTAAATGTCAACACTGCCCAGACACTTACAATGCTCCACGAACGTGGAGCCTTAGCAACAAACGCGGAAGCCAAGAGGCTGATGCATTCTGCGAATGCGGAGGACAAAGGAGCCTTGTCCCCCCCACTTCTGTGATCGCGGACCCTCTGGTACGGATGCGGAGGTTTACAAGGCTTGACCACTGTGAACACGGTCCTAAAGGCGTGAAAGCGGAGAGTAGTTGGGTTTGCAACAGAAACAACTAAACCAACAAAAACACAGCTATCCAAAAACAAGAATTGGACCCTTGAAAATTCGTTCAAAACCTCATGAACACAAACCAAACATGAGACCCTAAAAGAAACAACCATTTTGGACTCAATGGAGCCATCATAATTCAAATCTGGAACCCCCGTGGTCCAGAAACCGAGAAAGATCATTAAATCTAATTTCAGACTGAGAAACTCAAAATATTCAAGGAATCTATAAAAATTGCACCAAAACCATTTCTAGCGTTAGTTTCACCACTCAAAACCACTGGAACTGACAAAATTACGATAAAAACTCCCAAACTCTAAATGTTGACCAAAGTCAAACTTATGATCCAAAATGAACTAGAAATGCAACTTTGAGCCTAAAATCTCCATTTTAACTACGAATTTAGTTTTGCAAGTTCCCCTACTCCAGATGCACCATTCTAGAACTAATAGGACCGATAGAATCAAATTTCGATATTGGAAACTCAAAATGACCTCAAAACTTAAATTTTCTAGCTTTAAGACTTTTAAAACTCTAATGTTTTACAAGATTTTTAAAATCTGACATTTTGACTCATCCAAAAATGACTCAAGATAACTTTTGAAAAGGGCAAAATGATAATTAAGTCAAAAATACCAAAAATGACCTTTGAGGTCATTGCATCTCCAATCGCTCGTAAGTACCAAAGTGATACAGACATTTCTTCAATAAATGTAGAATGCATATTGGTAGATGGGCGCCAAAGCTCACTAAAAAAACATGTTGTACATTGTCGGCATAGTCATATGTGAACAAAGCAGTATATATGGCATCCTAAATCTTAATGTACTCCAAAATTTCCTTGTGATGGGGCAGCACTCCTCATCCCATTCCCAGTAAATAGTTATGTAGTGGAGTATCCAAAGCCAGAAGATGGAATACTCCAATCGTTGAAACACTTATTGGGATGACAAGATTCAACGAATGTGGTTTTTTTATGAATTATGGATTTCAATAGAGGAATATTTCGAGAAGTTTCCCATGAAGTCTTTGGTACCCATATGTGATCATTCTTTAAGGTGAAGAAATTCATTAGACAACCCACAAATAAGAGATAAAATGTTGGTTGCCGAAGGTTGAACCTCCAAAACTAGTACTTTGGCATTCAAATTTTGTTGGTCACTCACTATCTCTAGATGAGGATGCGGCGTGTTATGGTCATGAAATTGTATCATGTTGCGGAATTGATAATGTTCAAAATATACTTATCAAAAGAAATATAAATGGTTATTTACAATATATTTACCCAACTTGTAAGTTGGGGTCGATCCCACATGGAATAAGAAAAAGTATTGTCAAGAGTAAAAATTTTAACTTGCTATTTAATATTTATTTGCGTCAAAATAAATTTTTAAAACTAGGAATGTGTTCCCCCAATTTTACAACTTAGCAAGAATAATGTGTTAGTGATCTATTTTAATTTTTAGATTGCAGAACTGGTAAGTTATGTTCATCTAAATTCTTAGGCCAGCAACTAGGCAAATTTCACCATGCAACTTGGGTCATCTATGGGTGTCGCATTATTAACCCATTTCTTTGTCCCAGTACAATCATCCACTGGGTCGTTCTGGTGGATTAGACGAGAGTACTCATATCGAATCATGTTATTTATCCCTTATCTCGTCATTATCTCCTTGAGTCGACGTGTAAGAATAAGGCGAATTCTAACGTTGACCATCGTTTAGAAGCATTCAAAATGGAGAGATAAATAATACATGCATAAAATTTATTCAAGAATCACTTTTTACATTAATTGACTATGTTAATCCATCGTGGTTCCCAGAATCCTAGTTATAATATTTAGCTACTCATTATTGGAAAAATATAATTAAAATTTATAAAAATAAACCTACTTGTGTTAATGATACAAATTCAAGAACAATGACTAAATAATCTTTCAATAATCAAGAATGCAAATAAATAATAAAGAAAGAAGAAAAGAATAAACAAAAATTCTCCACTTTACGCGACGGCTCTTCCAAAAATTTTAAACTATAAAATTCTAAAACCAAAATTATGGGATAGTGGAAAAACTTATTGTTAGGTGTTAGATGATTAGTTGGTTAGTTGTGGAAGAATTATTTTTATGGACCATTTATAGATTTAGAAAAATAACCAAGTCCAAAACAAATTGGGAAATCCAAACCGGGAAGGAAATTGAATTTCTCCGTGTATTTGCCATTTCTCGAAATTGTTGTTGTCGCCTCAAATATTTTGCTCCTTCCATTGAGCAGATGCCACGTGGTAGTGTATAATTGCAATTGAATTGGAATTTTGCACATATAATCTTATATTATTTTATCGAATTAAATCTATTAAGTTGTCTTCTTGATTTTCCTTCTGTATTCTTTCATTTTTAATTCGTTTTAACTCCAATTTTCTTTATCTGCATCTCAATTTAATCCAACAAATAAAATACACAATTTACTACAATCCATAAAATTTATGCTAAAGAATGAATAAAATATCAAATATAAAGTAAATAATAATTAAATATATTTATTGTTCGCCTCACATCAAACCCCTACACTTAAACTTTTGCTCGTACTCGAACAAACACTAAAACTCATCTCGAAATAATAACCTAGGAATGCCGCCACTTTGGTTGATACAAATAATTTAAGCCATGAAATAATTCGCAACGTTAAGTATATCTTCCAATCATTATGCAAGATATTCAAAAGAAATTGTTCCACGGGCTGTAGAAGACCTTCATTGAGTGATTTTACCAGAAATTTGGATTTCCAAGTTTATCAAACGGGTTCCAAAAATAACCTTTTAACAATTTTAACAACATTCAATCTCAAACACACATGCACCTCCACAAAATCTCACAAATACCCAACACCCCTCATGCAAAAATCAAATATAAACCAATCAAATTTCATTTTGCATGTTTATTCAACAACCCAACACCGTTTCTACGCTTACAACTTAACCTACCATGCAATCACATGTCAAAATAATACCAAGTTTCCACAATTCCCTTTCAAAGGTATTACAAGGATCTCACAACCTCATGATAATGTCCAAATTGCCTTAAATCTCAAGAATTCAACTCCATTTATCAATAAGATCACAATCTACTCATATTTTGACATAACAAGATCCACATATCTGTCACAATACTAACATATCAAATACTTTACTCATGAATTAATCTACATCTTCAATTACCACACAACATACTCAATAACTCGAATCTAGTCCCAAAAAGGTTAGTCGAACCTACCTCAATGTGGAAACTGCACATGGACTAACTTTCAATCAACTCAAGTCTCCAAATGATTTCCGAATAGCTCAACTACTATCAAAACCAGATAGTACGTATCAAAAGGAGCATTTTGGTACCCATATTGGCATGGTTTAGCCTTAAGGGTAAAATGATCAAAATTAGGACTAAATTTCAATGTTTCCAAATCTGGAAATTAATTTTAAAATCAAGTTCTTCATAAAAAAAATAGAGTCTGTGGGTGAAACTCCCACAAATATTGAGTTCAAATCGGAAGAAAAATCACCATTTAAAGTTTTTAAATCGTAGTGTAAAAATTCTCAATTTTGGACATTCAACATCATGAAATTCAAGAAAAAACCAAGATAAAACTTATGAAAAATAATTAAAATAGTGTTAGAATCACTTGCCCAAAATATATATTCAAAATTCTCTCTTAAAAATAACCCCCAAAAGCTTAAAATTCGTGAAAATGGCTAAAAATGACGATTCTCGGATTTAAAAATAGTTTAGAAAAAATACACTCCGCGAACACAGAGTGGGACCCATGAACGCGGAGGTTCGACAACCTCAGTGCTCCTCTAACGTGAAACAAGGCCCGCTAATGCAGAGGATTAACTTCACTAACCCCCATGATTGTGGTTCCCCTCGCACAAATGCGGAGAAGGGAGGGTGATGCACCAACAACCCTTGCACCAACTAAAATCAACCAACAATCAAAACTCAAAACAAGCATTCGGAAGTCATCTGAAATCAGAATTTCACAAATTTTATATGTATACATATCAAAAACAACGCTTTGGACTCAACAAAATCATCAGAAATCGATTATGAGGTTTCCATGACACATTTATCAATGCAAGTAAAATAAACTAGTTTAAAGCTAAAAATACCAAAACTACCCTCGATAACTTCTCTAGATCCACAAAGGGTCAAGTCTACATGAAACATGACCCACAAACAAAGTTTCATGGTCTGGTTCAGTAGTTTAACGAATGTTTGTTTCATCTTTTTTTATACTTTTCTAACTAAATTCTTGACGTTTTAGGATTAAAATAATCTCCTTATTAGCACCCAATGGTAACTATACTCTCATAATCACATAGAATACTTTGAGAGCAAGTCTAAGAGGAGAAGAAGCTAGGGTTCAGGTAAGTCTATTAAGGTCTTCAAGTTTCGAGTAAAATTTGCATCTTCCAGGTATATAAGGCTATTCATAGAATTGAATTGAGTTTGTCCACCCAATGTCTAAATTCTATTTTGATTAAGAATTGAGTTGAGTCAATAATCCAATTTTTGAATTTTCATTGAGTTAATTCTTCTTATATTGAACTATATATAATTATACTTTGGGAGATTATCATTATTTTCACTTCTCATATTATTGGAATTATTGTTTGTGATTACTTTTTCATTAATCCTAATTGAGTTGGTGGTCATGAATTTCCTATGCATTATTTAATATTGAGATTGATAATTTTCATGCATAATACTAAGTATTAGTTTTTAAATAAAGTTGATCTATGTTTTAATGAATTTTAATGAGTTTGAGCATTGAGTTAAATGATGTTTTGATGCAAGAGTTCTAACGAGATGTAAATGATTTTCAAAGTATAATTATTGATGAAAGAGAGTTTGGAGATGAGATTGATATTTTAAATTAAAGTTCAATGAGATTAGATGAAGTGATTATATGAGCATATATTTTTGGAATAGTATTGAGTATTGATTTGGGTAAGAGTATAATTAACTTAAACCCCATAAACTATGTAGCCATTGTAGGATAAGGGCTATGTCTCTCTTTCCCTAAAAGAGGACTTGTATATTGGATTCATTTATGTGATGTTCTTTAACTAGCAAGCTATTTAATGGATATGCCAATGATATCTCTTTGTTGTATCATCATAAATCATAATTGGTCGTTGTTGGTTACAAAACTCTCCTAAGAGTGAAAAATATACATCATTTTACTGAGTTACATGTACATATAACGATTGACGAAAATATTTTTATGTTTTTAAACATGCATAACATATTGATGTTGAGTTGAGATTCATTCCTTCTTGAGTACCTTTGATGTATTTGTTCTACTCAGCTATCGTACATACCATATAATTCATGTACTGATGTCACTCGACGTTGTATCTTTATAAGATATAAATACAGGTACTAGGGATCCTCAACAGATGATTCATTAAAAATTCCAAGTATTTCTAGAGTTTTAGTGAGGCCTCCTAGCATTCGAAAGACATATTTTATTTTTAGTTTATTTTCCTTCATTGTTTTGAGGTAGCTTTGGACTTGTGTTGGCACCATCTTATGAATTGATGGAGGCTTCATAGAAAGAGTTAGATGATGTTCTTTGGAGTCTATTAGAAAAATCCATTCTAATTGATATAGCGCTATTGATTTAGTTTACATTATGAGTTACTTGTTATTTGACTATGACATTTAAGAATCCATTAAGTATTTCCTTGGTTCCATTTAAGTCTTTCTCTAATCGAATGAGTGATGAGATTAAGTGATTCATTTGGGGATCAACAATGGTTTTTGAGTACCAGCAACGCCTAAATACCCTCTTGGGACGTAACATCAAATAAAAATGATAGAATATAAGTGTTAGAAAAATATATTTCCAATAAAAATATGTGATTTTTTTAAAAAAAAAATTAATTAATCTAAAGCCTCTTAAAGAAGTATGATTTTAGCCTTTCGATGATTTTGAGTCGCCCCTATTTTAGAGGAGTTGAATTGGGTGAATCCAAATGTGATGAGCTATTAATAACAGATCAATAACCCTTTCAAATTTAAACAAGTTGAATGGATCATATTTTAATACATTAAATTTTACGATACTAGTATCTACCCATTTTTAATTTGGATATAGAGCGATTGAGATTCTAATGAAATGTTTTTTATCCCATGCAATTTATATAGAGAGCCTACATGTTCTTTTGAAAAGAAAAAATATCTTATGTGCATAAATATTTAGTGAATTTCATCATGAAGATTTATCAATTGACACCTTGATGAAGAAATAAATTTATATTCAATATTGCATATTGTTCATCCATTTATTTCAATGATGATGAATCATATGATCTAAAACACTCCTCAAACGATGACCAATTTTTTTACCTTAAACAAAAAGGGAAGTGATTTGTGGCCTATCCATCAAGTGGCTGAAAGATTTAGTTTCTACCACTTGTATTGTATCCAAACAAGGATTCTTTGCTCATGATTAGTTGAAAACTACTATAACAATTTTAGAAGAATATTCCAAAGTAACTTTAAAGAATTTTAATACGTATATCTGGAGATATTTACATTTAGTATTCCATTTTTGTGAAGAAATATATGTGAAGGGTTTTCCTTTCTGAGTTTCCTGGCTAGTGAGGTCTCTAGCTATGCTGGTCCATTTTACAACTTGTAGTGGGAGAACCTTGTATGGATATACATGGTCCAAACTCCAAGCCACATTCTAGGAAAATATACTAATTTGTTGCAAAAAATAATGAAAATTGAATAGTATCTTTAAAGGGAAAAAAATCCTTTAATAATTAAACTATTACTCATTTTTCTCGTATACTATTTATGTCATACATGATACATTATATTATTGTTCATTCTAATTAGTGAAATTGTATAATTTTATTCATTTTAATTTATGTGATGGTATTTAAATGGGCACAAAATTTTATAGTGGAATATTTTTGAAATTATTTATCTTAAACATGCTATAATATTTGTGAAATTATATGGCTTTTGAAACTTGTGATAAAAAAATATGCAATAACATTTGTGATGTTGTAAAAATTCGTCACTAAAAATAAAAGAAGAAGTTGAAGTGATATTATTTCAAAAAGTTTTAATTCATATAAGAACAAACTAACACCTCTTAGAAATTCACTCTTGCATTAAAACTAGGAGATGTCTTCACTAAGTTACCCTTAATTAAATAATACCCATTTAGAGCCTGTTTGGCATTGCTGCTAAATTATCCTTAAGGAAAGAGATGTCTTCACTAAATTATCCTTGATTTTTCTTTCTTTCCTTTTCTTATGATCTACTTTTGATACTTTCCATATACTTATATGATCAAAGGATATAGTTACGCTGTTCACAAAACATCTCGATATGAGTGTTAAATCATGAACATCTAAACTGGATGGGTTCATCGCACATTCTGATCAGACATTCTCTATGAACATCACTAACTTATGTGAATTGAATAACAATAGTTATGATGTTTGTTACAACAATGCTAAAGTTGAGATGATCATTCTGGACTTGCAAACAGATCCAAAGAAAAACGGAAACAAATCTTTTAGTTTTCAAAAGAAAGAAATATGTCAGACAGCCATGAGACCATCGGGTAGGTCTAAGAACAATCATCTACTGCACCACAACTCGAAGAGATCATGGTCTACTGTTACTCACGCTCTGCTCACATGGTCATGCTTTGTCAACCAGACTTGGCTTCCTGTCTCCTTAGTATAAGCGATTAAGTTTCATTCATGAAAAATAGCAACCAAGAAAGGAAAATAGCAACAAACAATGATGTTTGTATTTCAAGAATTTTTGTGAAGGTTACAATCTTTATAAAATCTAATAAAAAAGATGTAATCCTCCGATTCTTCTCTTCACAAACTTCAACTTGAGACTTTACCTTGTTCTTGAATCGATGAAATACTTGTTGCTCAAAACTTGGAGATGAATACTTCTTCATCTGCAAAAAACGTGCAAATCACCACTGAAGAGCAAGGATTCTCTATGTATATATCCCCTCTTTGGTCTTATGAAGACTCCTTTATATAGGTGTGATCTAGGGTTTTAGGAGTATTTCGGTCTCCAAATATTTTAAGAGATTTGGACCTTGGGCTTGAAGAGTATGAGTTGGGCTCATCTTGTCAACTTAATGGACTGACCCAAATGTAATTTGGACTTTGTTTAAGTCATATCATTTTAATTTAAATATTGAACCACCCTCATTAATCAATAATTTGTCTTTGTCAACGTGTCGTGAATTTAACATTTGATCAATATTTAATATGAATTTATCAATAAAACTTCACTATCTACAAATACCCCTTGCTCCGAGGCTTGTCGAGGTGCTCGACTTGTCGAACCTATAAAGATAAATCTTTTGGAGTACTTATATGTGAAAAAAATATTCTTTTCCTACGCAATTGATCTCACGTGTAGCACTTGAAATGGCTATGCCGATATGTTGAAGTTATTCAAATTAACACACACCAATGTTTTTCTGTTAACATTCTTTAAAATCGCAAGAGATTACTTGTCTTTTCGATCATTTAGTGACCCATTCGGTTTGAAGTGTTTTCGGCTCATGGAGCATTATAACATGTTATTTGTTTTGTCATTTTAATGATTTTATTCAGATCATCGACTACAAAATGGCCGTCAATTCTAAAAGCTTAATCTAGCGATATGAACTGTGATTTCAACACAAATTGTAGCCATAGACTTCCTTGACGTTGAACACCTTGATGGTAGGTTGTTTTCTAATTTTTCTCGATCAGTTGACCAAAATGCAAGGACTCCAAACATAAATCCTTAAGTAAGTGTAAACTTATGAGGAGGCCTTTTCACACCTATATAAGAATTTTTTCAAAATTTTCCATATTTGACTATATGAAACATTTTTGTCACAACTCAAAATCAAATCATGACTAAAGAAGAATGAAGTAAATCGGAAACCATCACAACATAGTATAAGATATCCCAAAACCTGAAGTCACGAGTACAAGAGCATCTACAATTGTGTGGAAGAGTAAATACAATAGTCTCGAATGAAAGACAAAGATTATAATGTCTGATACATGGTCCAAAAAGAAACAATAAAGATAATCTCAAAGATCCACGGTGACTCGAAGTTTGAGCCTTACCGCAAGAATCTGGATATATGGATAAATGCACTGCTGGAGTGAATCAGCTACCCTGTATGGGTCCCTATGCTCAACCTGAATAGAGGAACAAAGTAGGGGTAAGTACACCAAAATGTACCCAGTAGGCTCAACCGACTGGGTAAGAGAAATCGAACAAGTATGAAAGTCAACCTCACAATCTAGGATCAAAAAGTCTACGGGGAATATGAATTTCTTAACTTTGACAAGAATGTCATAAAGTATCCCCCACAGGCTTTGTTACTGTCTTGTCAGCCATTAAGAACCGCATGTTTGTAGGGGTAGGGGCTCCCAAGCCTAGCTTCTTGAAAACTGCAAGGGTCATCAGACTTATACTGGCACATAGATCATATAATGCCCTAGAAAACTTAATATCTTTGATGGTACAAGGAATGGTGAATGCTCCAGTATCTTCTCGTTTTTGTACCAAGGACCTTGTGAATATCGCATTGTAATGCTAAAGCTCTTGAGAGAGCTCCTGACTCGTACTATGCTTCTTTATGACCAAGTCATTCATGAACTTTGTGTATTCGAGCATCTTCTCTAATGTTTCAATCAGAGGGATGTTAATGGAGAGTTGTTTCAGAATGGAGAGAAAGTGCTTGAATTTACCTTCCTCCTCCTTCTTATTGAGTCTTTGAGGGAAAGAAGGAGGAGGTCTAGGAATGGGTTTCAACTTCTTTTGTGTTGGCACTACATCACTTACCCCATTCTTATCACAAATATCTCTAGTCTCAGTGTTCTCACTCTGCACCATCTCCTCACGAACATCATCACCATCAATCAACATCGGAGGATCAATGGTCTGCTTTTCACCATGTGTAGTCACTTTCGTACACTACCTCTCCTTTTTAGGATTTTGAACTGTATTGCTAGGTACAGTTGCTTTCTGGCGCTAGTTGAGTTGAGTTGACATCTGGCCAAACTTTTGCTCAAGTTTCTTGATGGCAACAAAACGAGACACAATTTTTTTATTAATACTACAGATGTAAAACTTCATCCCCTTTAGTGTCTCATCTCGAGTGTCAACCTTCTTTAACAATGGATCAAACATCTCCTCAACTCTAGAGCTCCCAGTCCTGGGATCTCAATTATGTGGTAGAACATATGGACCACTTCTGTAGCCATCCTTGAGTCCCCAATCAGCATCTCTATCCTAGCCCCAATTATCATCATATAGACTTCTCTATTATTGTCTCTGAAGGCATGGCTCTACCAAAGTTCCGACCTTGGTATCCTTGACCTTTGCGTCATTAGTCCTGATTGGATCCTTGGGCATTGGTCTGGAAACCCACCATCTAATCTGCAAAAAAATAAGTGTCCTTCTCATAATAAGGCTACTCATATATGGGTTGTTGTGGAGGCTGACAAGATGCATCATTCACTCACTGCTAGTTCTGCTTCATTAACAACTCTATATTAGTATTAATTCAAGAAAGCTCTTGTATCGTCTCCTCACTAGCCCCTGCTTGCGCCGAACTAGTACTTACTGAGAATGAGCTTTTTGTAGTTGACTTATCTCTTGTCCCCCATGAATAATTTGTCTTGACCATTCTTTCCATTCTTTGTGTGACCTTCTGAAATGGGAAATCTATAAATGAGCCTCCCAAAATAGTGTCAACAAAGTCTTGGCTATTTTTGTCCAAGGCTCTATATAAGATCTCAACCAAGGCTTTATCAAATATTTTGTAGTCCAGGACACTCCTCAAACACTTTGTAAATCTCTCCCATGTGGTACTAAGTGAATCACCAGATACCTACTCAAAGTTGTTGATTTGAGCCTTCAACTTCAACTTTTTTGAGATTGAGAAGAACCTCTCCAAAAAGGCCTTCTGTAATTCTACCCAAGTGGTGATTGAACTCTGTGGCAGCTTAGAAAACTATAGCGTTGTGTTACCTATCAGAGAAAGTGGGAACACACAGAGCCCGACGGCACCCATAGATAGATTCTAGTTGTCTATCACAGTCTTACAAATAAACACAATGTTGTGTAGATGGTTATGAGGATCCTCTAAAGGTAGTCCCGCAAATAACCCATGATTTTGTAGCATTTGTATCAACCCACTCGACATGACAAACTTTGTGTCATCAGGCAAGGAGGTAACACAATAGCTCCCGTGACATCCATCACCATAGGGTTTTCTATTGGTTAGTCGAGGCTTTAGGAACCTATGGAGGTGGATTCATATCCTCAAGTGGAGGTGGGTTGTTGTCACCATTGTTGTTTAAATATTGCATTTTTTGCAGTGTTGTACGCGTTATTATGGGCTATTCTCTTTAGCATTTTTTTATCTCTGGGTCAAATGGAGACAAGGGATTTCCTCAACTTTGAGTGTTGTGCATACACTACACCTCCATGCTGAAACAAAACAAAAACAATGAAAACATAAAATTAGAGAAATAAGGATTAATTCCCAAACTAGTTGAATTAAACATGTTTAGTCGTATTACCCGACAATGGTGCCAAATTCTTGATGTCGCCCAAGCTATACCTCCTTTCTGAAGGTTAAAGTGGTCACTATCAAATAAATAATCTAACCAAGGTTAGGGTCACCCAAAGAGAATATGGTAGACTTTTGATTACTTCACAATGAAGTGGTGTTGATTAACCTACTTATCTTCGGAAAGGGGGGGGAGGTTTGTAATTGCAAGAAAAGTAAACCTAAACTAATGCAAGTTTCGTGAAATCAGTAGAAGAGTTAACTAGGGTGATATGTTCATCTTGATTCCCAAACTCAATATTACTAGATAATTATAATCTTTTCCAATTTGTAGATGCAAAATGGTAAGTTAAGTTTACCAAACCCTTTGATCCAGATGAGAGGCAAATTTCACTATGAGATTTGATTCCTCTCCGTAGTGTGACATACTAACCCTAACCTATTATCCATTAAAACCTCTCCTTGATCTAGTTTGGTTAATTAGATGAGAAAATATCAATTGAATCTTGTTAAATATTCTATTTTTAGATTCATTACCTCTTAGATCCGACAAGTAACACTAGGTGAGTTCTAACGTTGAGAACCATTAAAAATCATGCAAAATGAAGAGAAGTCATTAATACATTCATACACACTTTCTAAGACTTACGAATTATCCAATTTTACTTTGTTAGTTCTTCATGGTTCTCACAACTCTAGTTATGGATTTAGCTACTCATGATCAGTGTAGATGCAAGAATCATGATATATAATAACATAATTAAACACTTACATAAATGAATTTAAGAACAAGAAATCCAACTATTCAATAGAAATTGCAAGTACGAATTAAGAACACAAAGTATTGTTTCTCTCTCTCTAAAAATCCTACAATTTATAACTATTCGTAACTCTCTGTCTTACTTGATGAAAAATAACCTGAAAACCTATTTATAATGTCTAAATACAAAACTAAATTAAAATAGAAAAACTAGGTTGGAAACACTAAGAGCAACTTTGATGGGTCGTATAATGTTCCACAACTCGTAATCGGGGTTTCGTGCTCCTCTTCTACAAAGTTGGAGTGGTCTTCTATGAGACCCATCTATGAGTCATAAAAGATTCTACGGCCTTAGAGGGTTTCGTCTAATGAACTTTCAACACTTCTCCACTTTCTGAACCTCAGGGTACGACCTCAACTCTACGACTCAGAATATTTTATGACTCATATACTTGTTTGTAGAGTCTTGTTCAAAAATTTTCACTTCACTGGATTCTGCTACGAAACCTTTTCTATAACCCATGAAAATCTTTCACAACCAGTAAAGGGTTCGTGGATAATCAAAATCTACAATTTCAGCACACTTAGCCTGGAAATCATGTCAACCCTGTAATCTTGTAAAACAAATATAAAAACACATCAAATCTACTAAGATCTCTTTGAAAACACACAAAATCCTAAGTTTTAAGCATCAAAATTATTGTATTTCGACAACACATCAACTGCATGCATGATTAATGATTTGGATTTGTTGAGCTGTTGAGCGATTGAGTTGAGTTGATTGGAGAAAATACATAGAGATGAGATTTGACTTGATTGGCATGACCATATTTTAATCTTGCGAGGAGTATTGAGCATCGATATAGGAGCGAGTAGATAACTATTCTAACCCATAAACTACAATTTCAGCATAGGATAGTTGCACAATTAATTTGAGTGACTCATTTCCCAAAAAGATGGATATTTACTTTGGATGCAAGAGAGATTTGATCGTCCCTTACCTTGGCAAGTATTGTACGGGTGTGGAAATGATGTCTCCTTCATTGTGCAACATCAAATTAAAGGTGATTGGATTGGATGTCGGTTAAGAGAAACTCCCAAGTAACACTTTATAGAGCATATAATATTTTAAAATGAGTTGCATAACACTGAGCCTATTTTTAAAATATGATTTTAAAATCTAAACTTGCATGATTTATTGAGTTGAGTTATGAGTTGCTGAGTTGATTTCTGAGTCAAGTTGACTGACTTGTGCTTGAGCTTTACTTGTTTCTTTTAACCCTTTTACATACCAATGTATTCCATATACTGACGTTCATTTGGGCCTGCATCATTAATGATGCAAATACAAGTGATAGAGGTTTTTAGCAAGTGCACTGTTGAACTCTAGAGTCCTACTTTCATATTTGATGAGCCCTCCTTACTTTTCGGAGGAACCCTTTGACCTCTTATTCAATTTTTTAATTTTCTTTGATTGAGGTGGCCATGTCCTGTCATTGTACCTTCTAGATAGTTTAGATAGAGGCTTAATAGACTAGATTTGGGATTATTGATGTGAATGTTGTTTGACTAATTTCTTTCGTACTAGGCTTGATTGTTTTGAGATAGATTGTTGGTCTTTATATAATGATAGCCTTTTCTTGAGTATTTTCTTCCACTATCGAGTATGGTGTGACGATGACCCCAGGTGGTTATCATAGAGAATCAACAATGGTTCTTCAAGTGTCGGCCACGCCAAGGGTACCCTCTCGGGGCGTGACATGGACCCACATTGGTCCTTCTGGGTGCTCGATCACCCATTAATCTTGTATCGAACTATATATGTTTAGATTAAAATTTCAAAGAATGCTATTAAATAAAAGAGTGAGCACCCCAGTAATAAGTTACTTATTGGTGTAGTGGTTGTTAGCAGGGACTCAACAAAGGTTTTTGCTTTTGTATAGTGTCCCAAGATTGATTCCCTCTCTAAGCAATTTTTCATAAACGTCTTAAAGACCAACTCTTCTATTCTTAACTTACTAAATCCATTTAGACATTTTAAAAAAAATTCTCTCCCTTTGTTGATTATTCTTTTCTCTCTCTGTCTCTTTCCGTTTTGCTAATTTTTCCTAAAGCATCTTTTAAAAAAGAAAAACTCTTCAATTTTTTTAAATTATAGTATTTATTTTAGTTTTCTGTATTACTATTCTAGCGATTGTGTTTAAATATGATTTTAAATTTTATGACAATTCATAAATTGTTTTACTTATATTTTGTTATAGTAGCGAAGGGAGAACCCATGATCATAGAATTTTTTATCCCCCCCCCACCGCCCCCAGGGTCAACTAATCGATCATACTATTACTGATGTTGTCACTCTTGAGAAAAGTACACAAGAGTTATGTGAAAAAGTAGATAATATTATTTTTAAAAACTATAGTGTGTGTAAATATGAGGACGTAAATAATAATATAATTCACAAATTAGGACACATTGGACCTTATTCCAATCATTTTTATACATTAGGTTTAGACAATGAGATATTAATCAAACCATCTGAGCATATAGAAGAATGTAAGGAGGAGGAAAAATATGTTTATGTTCTGAATTTATTGTGCACAAATCAAAAAATTACATTCCTCATTTAAAGGCCAAAAAGTACAACATGTGATCTCAATTGTTTGTTTCAGTATTTGTATACCACCATCCTTTGAGGATAATAGAAACTTGGAAAAGAAATTAGGGATACAATTCATAAGTTCAAAGTGGAAGGCCTCCAACTAGTAGTGTAACTTCTTTTTTATATGTATTATATTTTGTTTTTGTTTTTGTTTTTGTTTTGTGCCGATTTTATTTTTGCAGATTTAGGGGAAGTCTAAGTATCCAAATTTGAAAATAAGAAAAATGATTTGAGCTTAAGTGTCGGGTGCGTGCGACCCTTGATGAATATTGAAAAAATATGTTACTAGCTAGACCCTAAAGGGTCTTAGAGAGTATTTCTTGTCCTTCTGCTTCATCTTTTTTCTTTAAATTGCTTTGGGGAGAAAATATGATTTTATGTGTGGGGTGAAATATCTTCCAATATTTTTAAGGGTAATGTATTCTATAGGATTTTATTTACTTATTTATTAAAAAATATTATTAAAAGCTCCAAAAATACAAAAAGAATTTTCTTTTCTTTTTTAGAGTAATATATTTTTTTATGATTCTTAGATTCTTTTTAGTAGAGCATACTTCAACCAAACCTTGGTTTTTATTTTCGGTTATTTTTCGAAGGGGAGCCCATTGAACCAATTTTTTTTTAAAAAAGTAGATTTTATTTTTAGTATTTTATTTTTGGAGAGAAAAGAAGTGAATTTTTTAACTTGGTTAATACAAACAACTTAAGCATGATTTTGAATAGTATTGTTTGTGAGTGCTTGAACATAAAATACACCTAGGCTCATAATTATGACTTTGTATATAACTTATTCATATTTTATAAAACATTTATAACCCTGTCTATCTTAAAAGTAAAATTGATCCATTTTGATTGAGACTTGTGTCATGTGTGGTGAGGTTATTTGCATATATTTCATATTTTACATCTTAGTCTAGAACCTACCCGACATGTTATTGAAGCGAAATAAAAAGTTATTTCTTGTTTAGAAAGTGATAATAGACATTCTTTGGTTTGTCTTGTAAAATTTAGCTTTTTCAGATATTATATCACTATTAACCCTTTTGAGCCTAAAATAGACCCTTTCATTGTATTATCTAAATTCACCTTCCCATAGTTTTGATAATCCTCACTTTGGCCCTGGTCCCTCCTTGTACATCGTGCACCTTGACAAACGGAAAAACCTAATTTGAGGGTGGCTGCTATAAGTGCCCCCAGTTCATCATAGGATATTATGCACCTCAACTCAAGCAAAATGCTAAGTTGGAGGTGGCTTTTGTAAGGAAAAGAGAAAACAATGGGATATAAAAAGAGGAGAAAAGAAAAACAATTATGATTGAAGTATTCTTGATATAATGTGAATTTTTTGTGAAAATAATTGAAGAGAGAACTAAAACAAAGAAGGTGAAAAAATGGATGATGAAGTCCAAAAGAAAATTAAAAAGGGTGTGCAAAGTGTCTAAGAAAGTTTATGTCACTGTTATATAATTTCATACCCGTCCCCTAGCCAATACTACAATCAATTAAAGTCTTATTTGATCCTATTCAAGCATGTTTAATCAGTGGAGATGTATATAATGGGCAAGCCTATGGTTCTTTGTGCATACATGAAAATTCTTTTATGAGTGTGAGAGTTGTTCTTTGATGTTAGATCCTTAATCTATATTCAATTCTTTAAATTATAGGCGAGCCCTAAAGGACATGGAATCAAGCAAACTTATGTTTAGGTTGAATGACGATGAAGTTGTCTTCAATATTTGTCAGTCGATGAAGAGACTAGATGAGATGTAGATGGAAGTGTAGGCACTTAGTGAAGTCTGAGTAACCACGTTGTCCAAGTCGTGTCGTGACAATAAATCAGGTGCTACTTGGGAGGCAACCCAAGATATTTGTTGTAATTCTTGTGTTTTTATTTTTGTTTCTACCCTTTGGACTTGTAGGTAGTTCAATTTTCTTTTCATGGGCTTGTCTTGGATATTCCTACAAAAAGTACTGTAACTATGATTTTTGGACCCTGTTCATAAGTTGGACACTACTTATAGTTGGGGCAGACAATGAAGGCTAGTTTATGCCTCTAGAAGTTCTATGAGTCATAACCTTTCCTCATGGGATTGATCGAAAGTTGGCTTTGAAGGGCCTGGGTTTCATGAACCGCATCAATGGCTCATAGAATTATCTACAAGCCGTAGATTCTGGTAATAGAACTTAGGCTTTTTTTGAACTTTCTGTACTTCTTTGTGAGGGTATTTCAGGGGGTGTTACAACATTGTAATGACCCTTCAGGTCATTTCTATGGTTTTACAATTATTTTATTAATTTGAGCATGCATATAGTGACCTCGGGCCATTGGTGATTTGTTAGGACCACTGGCATGGTTATTGGATGGGTTATTTGTGATTTATGTGAATTTTTTAAGTTAATCGAGAAGTTATACTTGTAAAAAGAATTTTCTAGTAAAGACCTAGTAAACGTCCTCAGAGCGGAATTCTGCTGATTCCATTATCTCTGGAATAGTAAAATTAGGCAAGGAGCATGTGTGGTACAGTAATATCATGACTTACAAATTTAGCAACAGAAATTGGTTAATAGTTGTGTAACAACCCGAAAATTTTTGAAATCTACTAATGGTTGGAATTCAATGATGTACTACAAGCCATGGTTGAGTTTTGGTAGCCACGGGTTGAGTTTAAGTGGCCAAATGCAAATTGGGCTAGGAAGTGGCCT